>JAVTVY010022441.1:0-90778 GCA_036873755.1 Hanleya hanleyi | reverse complement strand
ATCCCATTGATTTGACACGAAAATTCACACTAGCAAATCTTCATGTTAAATGATTGCGTCTATTAATAGAGTCGATAGTCGATGTGGAGAGTACCTAAAATGTTTACGCCGACGTCCGCGTGCCACCACCCTTCCTGGGTTAATTTTTTTACAATCCGTTCACTGTGTCTATGTTTCAAGTAAGGAGATGGCCCTGAAAAGGGCCGTTGAGGGGCAGGGATTGTTTTTTTTTTGCGTGTTTGCAGATGGCTAATAATACTATAGAGGAGGAGAGGAGAATGTAGGATTTCAATTGAATGTGCCTTGTTTAGAAGTTCCTCTTTCGAAGGAATGGTTGGCCCTGAAAAGGGCCGTTGATTTGGTTGGCCCTGAAAAGGGCCGTTGGATCCGTCTTTCACTCTTCCTCTACGGGTATGAACATCAAAACAGGCAGCATGGTATAGTGGCTCGCCGACGGCCCCGGTGTTATCGGGATGTCTCGTCCAATGGTGCTGGGTGCAATTTGGGGCGGCGGTGGTGGTAAAAATAGCATGTCCTCCTCCTCCTCCTTCTCCTCCTGTACTTCGAGTGTGTTTTGCCCCAAAATATTCTCGATGAAATTCATAAAATCTTGGCCGTTTATTTTGCGTGGAGCAGCCGTCATCAGGCCATGAAGCTGGGCCCACTTGTCGACAGTAAGATGGATGTTTTCTTCAGCCCACGTCTTCATGGCCTTCACCCAATAGGTCTTCGCTCTGTTCACCTTCACTGCTTCTCTGTGGGCTTTGGCGGCTGCTCCCCTTGTCGTTGACATCTTGGCTACAACTTGACTTTTCGTGTGAAACATTTTTCTCTCTCAAAGTATGTGTTTGGAGTGACGCTATGCACGCTCCCGCTGGCTTTATACGAAAATACAGTAGTTTTTCATTGGTAGTTTGAATCACCGCCTACGGGTTTCATTGGTTCTTTTTAATGATGGCTGATTGGTTCTTTCAAAGACATTTCATTGGCTCTAATTGGCGCCATCTCATTGGTCCCTAGTCTCAACTCCCCACTCTTCCTGGGTTATGCCAGAATCTCTTCATTTTGCACGAAAATTCGCACTAGTCAATTCCCATGTTAAAATCATTGTGTGTATTAATAGCATGAGAGTGACACCGCATCGCTGATTGGTGGGTGTACCAAAATGTTTACGCCAACGTCCGCGCGACCACCCTTCCTGGGTTAATTTACAATCCTGAGATTTTGCAGATTGGTAATAATACTATAGAATATAGAGGCAAGTATCTGTTCCTATGTTAAATCATTGCATGTATTGAAATAACATTGGAGGTTTGTCCCTAAGAAGGGCCGCGTGGCGTGCATGCATGTTGAGGTTCAGTCTCTCTAACTTACGCCAGAATCCCTTGATTTGACACGAAAATTCACACTAACCAACTCCCATGTTAAATGATTGTGTCTATTAATAGCATCAAAGTGACATCGCATCGCTGATTGGTGGGTGTACCAAAATGTTTACACCGACGTCCGCGCGACCACCCTTCCTGGGTTAATGTACAATCCTGAGATTTTGCAGATTGGTAATAATACTATAGAATATACAGGCGAGTATCTGTTCCTATGTTAAATCATTGCATGTATTGAAATAACATTGGAGGTTTGTCCCTGAAAAGGGCCGCGTGAAAAAAGAGCATGATGAGCATGATAATGATGGAACAGTCTCTCACTTTCGCCAGAAGCCCATTCTCACACTAGCCAATTCCCATGTTCAATGATTGCGTGGAGAGTACCCAAATGTTTACGCCGACGTCCGCGCGCCACCACTCTTCCTGGGTTAATTTACAATCCTGAGATTGTGCTATTTTTTGTCATACTGGTTAAATGATTGCATGTATTGAAATAACATGATGGTTGGCCCTGAAAAGGGTCGCGCGAGTCATACTCTCATTCACACATAGGCATGCACATGTATGCTAGAATCCCCCTTTTCACACTATAAATATCAGGGGCTGACACAGAGTGTGTATCATTCACCGTTCGACATTTACAGAGCAAGCATGTCAACTTATCTACGAGCCATTCTGCCTCTTACACCCAGTGTGCGGTTATATGTTTATCAAGATAGAGTCACCCTGGCGAAAGACGATGCAGCGATTTACTGGGTGCCCGGTGAGAAGCTATCGAATACGGTAAAGCTACAGCGCGATGGTTGGACTAAATTTAAACGGGTGTTGAGCAATGAATTGTACGGAGACGTGATCCACCTGGACAATGCCATCTATGTATATTCCCTACCACCCCTTTTCACACGAAAAAGATGGCGTGTGGGGCGCTACCAAGAGCCTAAGCGAAGTATCTCCCTAAGCCCCGATGTATGGGGAGCCTTGGAGAAAATGGTGCCTATTGTCGATCAGCTGTTTACACCGGACGATCGATCCCCCGATCAATTAGCGTGGGTTCGTGCTATCGAAGACGCGTTTGCTGAACCGGATGAAAAACTACAACATGATGATGATGATGACGATACTAGTACTACAGACCGGAACGAAAGTACTATATCTAGAGAACGCACAGAGGCTAGCGTGTCAGTGTCACCTGATGAAGCGACCACACAGCACGTGGCCACCTACCAGGACGATGAAGGGTAAAAAGAAGAACACGGTTATGAAGCGGCCCCCACCCCAGAGAAAAAAGGCGTCTACAGTGAACAAGGTGTTAACCGATTTATATTACAATCCTACCAGCCCAGCCGCCTATAGTGCTGTGGGCGCACTGGCTCGAGCTGCCCGGTCGCAAGGCATTAATCGAACTGAAGTACGAGACTGGTTAAAAACCCAAGACACGTATAGTTTACATCGAGCAGCTCGACGACATTTTCGCCGTAACCGAGTGATCGTCGGAGGTGTAGACGCACAATGGCAAGCGGATTTGGTGGATATGAGTCGATTTGCTTCCCACAATGATGGCTATCGGTACATGTTGACCTGTATCGATATTTTATCCAAGTACGCCTGGGTCCTGCCCGTTCGTACCAAAACAGGAGAGAATTTGATACGGGCATTCCAGCAGATTTTCAAGACGGGACGCAAACCCCTGTATTTGCAAACGGATGAAGGCACAGAATTTCTCAACCGACCCTTTCAAGCCTTTCTGAAGAAACAGAAAGTATTTTTCTTCCATACGTATAACGAGACCAAAGCCTCTGTGGTGGAACGATTCAATCGCACCTTCAAAGGTCGGATGTATAAGTATTTTACCGCCAAAAACACTCGACGCTACCTCGATGTACTACCTCAACTGGTGAAAGGGTACAATCGAGCCTATCATCGCAGTATCGAGCGAGCCCCCCTCGATGTGACAAAAGGCAACGAACATCAAGTGCGCCGTACGCTGTACCAGCAGCCATCATCATCATCATCATCACGCACGTCACCGCGTTACAAACGTGGAGATGTGGTACGCGTGAGTAAAGTGAAAGGACAATTTGAGAAAAGTTATTTGCCCAACTGGAGTGACGAGCACTTTGTCATTGTTCGCCATAAACCTCGACAGCCACACGTCTATCAACTGGAAGATTTACATGGCGAAACACTGCAAGGCACGTTTTATGAAGCCGAATTACAACCGGTGGTGAAAACACGGGAAGATTACTACACGGTGGAAAAGATTTTGAAAACGGAACGTCGACGGGGAATCCCCTATCATTTCGTCAAATGGCAAGGGTGGCCCAATTCGTTTAATTCCTGGGTATCTGGCCGTGACATGAAACGTCTATAAATTCTACCGCACATCACCAGCCTCCATCAGTGTAGATGGGCTACCATGGAGAGTGAACGTCGTCTACCCTTACTGTTACAGACTCGAAAAGGCCAAGTCGGTACGCTGTTGTGTGCAGTAGTGCTTCTGGGTACCTTATTTGGAGGTGTGTTCTACGATTTGTCCTACCTGATATCCTGTTTTTCAACACTCAGTCGTCCAAGTGCTGCTCCACCGGTGCCTGAACGTCAAGTGCAACACCCCAACAGTACGAGTACCAACCTCACCACGACCACGACGACTCGCCCTCCTACATCGCCGTTTTTTAAGCGTACTCCTCGACCTCACCACCAGCCTGCCCCTCCTACCACACCGTTTTTAAGCGTACACCTCCACCTGACCGTCAGCCTGCCGTATCAACCCCTGAGACGACGGAACCTATCATCACCACACTCAGCCCTACCACACCACCGTCTAAGCGTACTACTACTCGACCTCACCACCGCCATCAACCTACCGGTGCCGTATCTAGTCGCCGATTCGAACGTTCCACTACACCCTCACCTACCAACACGATTCACCTGGGTTCCGGTGAATCACGTTTACCACGGCAACGGTACCCACAACGGTACCCATTGGACTACGATCCCCGGTGGGATCCACGGGAACGCTGGTGGGCTTCTAATCGGCAAGCGCAAATCACCAAATAAGAAAAAAAAAAAAACGATGGATCCTCGATGGCAGCATCCTTTCACGTGTCTCATCGCTGGACCGACAGCCTCGGGAAAAACACACTTCGTTCAACGCCTCATCGAACACAGGGCAGCCCTGATTTCACCGCCTGTAGCTGGAATCCTGTGGTGTTATGGCGCTTGGCAACCCGCGTACGAGGCACTGGCCCGTGTCCCGGGACTCACCTTAGTGGAAGGCTTACCCCCTGAGGATACACCCCAAGACACGTTGGTAGTGGTGGACGATCTCATGACCGAAACGGACAGTCGAATCACCCGTCTCTTTACCAAAGGCAGCCATCATCGTCGGTTGAGCATTATCTACATCGTGCAGAATCTCTTCAGTAAGAACAAAGAGCACCGGAACATTAGTTTGAATGCTCAGTATGTGGTGTTATTCAAAAACCCCCGAGACGCTTCGCAAATTACCCATCTGGCCCAACAGATGTACCCTAAAAACACGGCCTTTGTACGAGAAGCTTTTGAAGATGCCACCCAACCCGCTCACGGCTATCTACTCATCGACTTGAAACAAGACACGCCCTCTACCCTTCGATTGCGTACTCACATTTTTCCCGACGAGATCCAGACGGTGTACACGCCCAAATAAAAAAATAAAAGAAGAAGACAAGCCACTCTAGCCATCACTCATCATGTCGGCACGGATACGCAGACACGCGCCCGCGCTCCGCGTACTCCGCAGCGCGCCACCGGAGGTGGGCCGGGCCCTGGTGCGCGGCGCGGAGCTCGAATTGGTACGGTGTTTGTGTGAAGTGGCCCATAATGTGTTAAAAGGCAATGTTCCCCTCAGTGCTGTACAGAAGGGGCACTTGCAACGGCACAAGGCAGGTCTCAGAACGTTAGTCAAGAAGACGGAGAGTTTGAAGAAAAAGAAACAGGTGTTACAGCGCGGTGGATTTCTCGGTGCACTCCTCGCTCCCTTAGCCGTTGGTGTACTGGGGCCATTACTCGGCTCCATCTTGGGAGGAGGAGGAGGAAGACGCTAACATGGAACATACGAAAAAAATGATGCTGGTCGAACCGCGATTGTTACAGAGTTTACAATCGCCCTATCCCGTGCCGGCCACCGTGCAACAACTCCAATCTCTGGATGAAGAAATGAATACTATACTGCAACAACGTGGACTCTCCGATCACGAGAAAATTCAACGCTACCATCATACACTGAACCGGTACCAGACGTTTATGGATCAATATAGAGGCGTAGCAAGTAGTACTAGTACTACGCCACCACCACCACTACCCACACCACTACCCACACCACTACCCACAACTACAACAGGGGCTGCTCCATCACCTCAGCTGGAAGAAGAAGTGTTGAACAGTGTGCCTAAAGCCTACAAGACGCGGGCCCGTTTATTGTTGGACCGGGTGAAACAACATGCCGATATGGGTTGGAATGCGGAAGGAAAGCTACTGATTCGAAACAAAGTGGTACCGGGGTCTCATATCACCGATTTGATCAACGATATGGTACGGGCACGCAAACATTCCAACCCCCCGGGCTGGAAAGTGTTTGCTGAAGGCTTAAAAGATACGCACATCCCACAAGAATTGGTAGGCAATCCTAACCGTTGGGCCTTTATGGAGCAATCGAACACCCCATCCTCAGCACCATCACCACCACCACCACAGCAGGCCTCTTGGGAGCTGATGTCACCACCCAAAACACCAGCACGACGCTTTGGACGTTTCAAATCACTGCCACAACGCCGAGTGGGGACCCCCGCCCCCAAGGCCAGTCACTGGGAACCCTACTAATAATACTATAAAAAACCGGTGCAGAAGCCACAACCCCATCAGTTGTCATCATGTTTTACCTGACGTTGCCCAGTAATAGCTCACTCGACGTGTTTCCTGACAACACCTTGACCAAGTATGTCACGCAATTACCTCAACCGTTACATTTATCGGGACGCTGGGAATGTGGACTGGTGGAGATTCAATACCCTTACTCATGGTACAACGTACAACACGGAGAAATATGGTACGAAGTGGTCTACGAAGAAAAAATCTACAGACTGACGCTCCCCGCAGGCCAATACGATACACCGCAGAAGTTCGTAGCGGCTCTGAATGCCTTGATGACGTACAAGGCTCTACTGAAGTTCACGAATGATGCATCACTCCTGTTATCCAAGCGCTTGAAGAGAAACCTGTGCTTCGAGGTCAACGCACACAACGACAAGAGCTTTATCCGGCTGACCCCGCTCGTGAACGTGAAACTGAGTTCTAGACTACAGGAAATGTTACGGCTGTCTCACCACGTCGTCATGAAGGGTCCCTACAATGAGTACGGTTCCCATTTGATGGATATGAAAGAAGGCCTGTACGCACTGTACGTCTACTCGGATGCCGTGGACAGCCATATTGTGGGTGATATGAACACACCTCTGTTACGAGTGGTGCCCATTAGCAAGACGTATGGCGAACAAGCCACCCACAGTTTCAACCCTATCATGTTCCTGCCCGTACGCCATACCGATATCGACACGATCACGGTGGATATAAGAGATGACACGGGACGGCCGATCCCATTCGAGCGAGGAAAAGTGGTGCTGACACTTGCTTTCCGACAAACCCGCTCTCCTCACTTCGTATAATAATGTACGTCCCTTACGAGTGCCATACGCCCAGCTATGCCGACTACTACAAAAAACAAACGGGAGGCGGCATGTCCATGTTTAGTGGGGCACGCATGCAACGTGGACATGGCTTGGGAAACATACTGGGGAGTATCGTCAAAACATTCCTGCCCATGGTGACACGGGGTGTGAAAACGGTAGGGAAACAAGCGGTACAAAGTGGATTGCGCATGGCCGAGGATGTGATGGAAGGCGCAGCACCCCGACAAGCCTTCAAACGCCGGGCTCAAGAAGCCGGGGGTGTGTTGCTGGCCAAAGCCCTTAAAAGACAAAGACTGACACCGCGAAGAGTCAGTCGACGGCCCACCCACCGACGACGCACACCCCAGAGAAGGACTACACCCCAGAAGAAGAAGAAGAAGAGACGTAATAGTAGTAGGAGAGACATCTTCGCATAATGGCCTTCATTCACTCCGAGTCATGTCCGTCTACCAACAGTGAATTGGATTTGTGGACTATTCCACCCACTCAAACCAGTGTAGCCGAAGGACGTTGGGTAGAACATCGACCCCTGGCTAGCCTGACGGGCGTGGGTCCCGTAGAATTTTCCATTCAAAACAATGATACGGCCTACCTGGATTTAGCCAACTCCTACTTGTACGTCAAAGCTAAAATAACGAACAGGGATGGGACGAACCTAGCGGTCGAAACAAATGTAAGCCCGGTGAATCTTTGGCTGCACTCCCTGTTCCAACAGGTGGATATCAGTCTGAACGATAGACTCATCAGTACGTCCACCAATACCTATCCGTATCGAGCCTACCTGGAGACGCTGTTGTCGTACGGCAGTGATGCCAAACTATCACACTTACAAGCTGAACTGTACCACAGGGATACACCCGGCTACTTCAACTATCTACTCCCTGGCAATACTGGGTACGCCAGACGCAAAAAATTAGCAAGCGAAAGCAAGTCCATCGATATGATGGGACGACTGCACGCCGATCTGTTCATGCAAGATCGCTACCTGATGAACGGTGTAACCATCAAGATCAAGTTGATCCGTGCCTCACCTTTGTTTGCCTTAATGGCCGGTGGGGCGGACGCTCTCGAGTCCAAGATCGTCATTGAAGATGCAGTCCTGTTTGTCCGTACGGTAGATTTGCAACAGGGGGTGTTGCTGAGTCACATGCAAGCCTTAGCGAAAAAACCAGCCCTGTATCCCATCCGACGCGTACAGACCAAGGTGTTCTCCGTACCCGCAGGGACGATGATGGCCAACAGAGAGAATTTATTTCTAGGAGATCTGCCTAAACGTCTTACCGTGGGGTGTGTGACCAACACCGCATTCAATGGAGCTTTGGCTGAGAATCCGTTCAAATTTCATCATTTCAACATCAACTTTGTGGCACTGCACGTGGCCGGCCATCAAATTCCAGCCCGACCCTTACAACCAGACTTTACTAACGGAAACTATGTGCGGTCCTACCTGAACCTGTTTATAGCCACAGGACAAAACAACCAGGACGAAGGCAATACCATCAGTCGAAAAGACTTTAGCCGTGGGTACACATTGTTCGCCTTTGACCTCACCCCTACCTTGGAACACGATCATCAACTGGCTTTACTGAAGAAAGGAAACCTACGGTTGGAACTGCGTTTCTCCGTGGCTCTACCCAGCACCATCAACGTGATTTGCTACGCCGAGTTTGACAACGTCATCAGCGTGGATGCGCAAAGAAACGTGCTGTGTGACTTCGCCAACTAAACCATGGATACAGAACAGCTGATGCGCATACTCCAGCGAGATCCCAAGATCCCCTTTCGAGGTGTATTTCCACGCAATGTGTTTCCCATCCACTCCACCACCCCTGCAGCCTACATCCTAAATACAGACCCGAAGAGTCGACCCGGTGAACATTGGATAGCGGTATACGTGGACACCCAAGGCCAAGGCGAATACTTTGATTCCTACGGACTTGCACCCCTCCATGCCGATTTAGTGAAATTCATGGACGTCTCCACGACAGAGTGGCGTTGGAATACGCAAAGATTACAAGGCCCCTTGAGTAGTGTGTGCGGACAGTACTGTGTGTTTTATCTCACTCACCGGAGTAGAGGCCATTCACTGTCCACCATTGTACATATGTTTGATGATTATTGTCAAGCCGAAGACCGTGATGTCCTGGTCTATGACTGGACGGCCTCTCGGTTTAATGTACATGCACCATTTCTCTGGTTCACTTAAAACATGCGCAGACCCCCTATTATTATCACATTATATTGTTATGACGTTCTGACGTGAATCATTGTTGAATAAAGAGTTGAAAAAACACAAAAAAAATGATTTTGACTCTCTCTCTTTATTTAAGTCAACAAGAAGGCTATATACAAATAGAATACAGGTGGTATGTACACATAGAATAGTAGTAGTAGTAGTGATTAAAAAAAAGTTCTGCCAGGAGTAGGATTTGAACCTACGCAGGGTATCACCCCACCAGTACTTAGAACTGGCGCCTTAGACCACTCGGCCATCCTGACTTTTACAGTTTTTATAACTCGTGACTCCACAGTTAATGTTCCACATTTTACAAGTCCAAGTAGGTAGTGCTGACACCGTCGGCCAATACTTTTCGTTTGGGATAAAAGAAAGTAAAGGCGTCTCGTTGCTGGATATAGGTGCGCATCTGATGGCCCACCACACGGAATCCTCGATTCGTGCCACTCGCACTGGCCTGGCTTTGCAACACGTCCAGGTAAAGAGCTTTGTCGATGTTGGGATCGCGCCGGTTCACTCCTTTGCAGCTAAACTTATTTTCGTCTCCCCCGTAACAGTAATACGTCTTGGAGGAGAGCGCAATCATAGCATCCCCACTCCACTCCAGCTTGAAGAGCCCGGGCGTCCGCTTATCATACTGGTAATGGTCACGTCGCGGTAACCACTGGTCCCGTTCCATCTCATACTGGTGCCGTAACTCGGGTTTCACCAGGGACTCTCAATCCGCATTAGAGACGGCCATGTAGGCCGAGTCCGTATCCATCTCGATGAGTTGCCAGTCTGATGCATTAAAATAGACACCCATAAAGTCATATAGAAACTGCAGCATGCGCAGCTTGGCCACCTGGTATACCATACATCCAATCTGCAGGGGTAAGTTGTAACGGATAGTCTTCTGGGCTGAAGTGATTTCATACGTGTCGTCATCGATCACCTGCACCGACCGAAAGAGAGGAGAATTGACCTTTTTGCGGGCTTGAGGCGTCGTACAAATGTTCACGTTCACGTGCTTGTCCTGGTTGGTTACCGTTTTGCCATAATAGCCGTTGCCCGTGAGCTTCCAACTTTCACCGATGATGGCCTTACTGGGGTCTTGGTCGCCTTGACGACGGGCAGACGTCACAATGTCGGCATTCGCCGCAAAACAGGCGTGAGGTACGTACTGTATGACTTGGTGTATTTTCGTAATCTCCAGACCGTGCCGCATATACCACTGCAATAGCGGAGTGCCCAACAACATCTTCTCTCCCCACATACTCCCAATGAGCATGCGACGCGGATGCGGTAAACACTCGTGTTGATCTGCGTAGGCCCCCATGGTGTCGCCAATATCATCTCGACCCACCAGCGTGTTCTTAAAGATGGGCGGGCACTGGGCGAAGACAGGTTTGAGAGTGTCGGGAACATGCAAATCACATTCGACAAAGCCGTACAGGTCCCCCGAACGAATGGCGTCGAACATCTGGGGTAGACTCAGCAGTCGACGACGACTCAACGGATACTCGCGCTCTTTGAGGAAACGCCGTAAATGAGGTAGAGCCTCACACAGGGTGTGAAATTGACACTCCCACATCTCAATGAGATGGTAACCTCTCTCTTTCACATAATCCGCGTTCTCCACCACTTCTTTCCGTAATTCCTCACCTGTTTTACCACGTCGGTGGTTGAAACACCCAGCACTAAAATGGCATTCGTGACCGTGCCAATAGCAACCGTAAAATTGGAATACAGTGGGTGTGTTACCCACCAGGGCAAACCCATCGACGGGGAGGCGACGATCGCCTATGCGCTTCTCTGTGGCGTTGGTCTGGTGTCGTATAGTAATTCCCCGTCGATAGGCTTCCCAATCTATCCACTGGTCGGCGAGATGTTTGGAAGAAGAGCGTTGGGGCGTAAAATGCTGCCCTTCGGCCAACCAACGTGTGTAATGCCCACTGGGCATAGGTTGGGCGAGTGACCACAAGTACAACGCATTGGCATCGAAACCGATAATCTTTGCACAAGATTTTCCACCCGGCAGAGTAGTCACGTCCTTCTCGTGATAACGGTGGAATATAAGACTGGGACCACCCACAATGTTCGCCTTTAAACACGCATGCATGTCCGCATCTTTCTGCTGTATCAACGAAAAGTACGTGGGACACGCTTGAAAAAGATGGCGAAGCGCCACACCCGGTATACTTAAACACTCCTTGAAGATGTCCACATGCATTTCACGACGAAACAGTTGAACCATTTTCTCAGCCGCTTCCAGGAAAGGAACCACATCCAGGTTATTATACCATATGAGGAAATCTCGCATCGTCTCCATGTGTTGGTCGTTCCATACCTGCTGTAGTTCACGGTACGCGGCTTCCGAACATTCCACTTGCTTCAAATCGTTAAAGAAGGCCTGCCGCGGTGGCAACTGTGTTTCCGCCAAACGGTCGAGCGTCGATATATACGTGTAAGGGAAGAGACCTTTCGTTTGTGCACAGTCATACGCCTTCACCCACTGATCATAACTATAATTAGGCGCTAGGTAGTTGCGTACATCCAGGAAACGGAGTGATGTGGTAGTCAGGGCCATATGATTATTGATCTTCTTGATCACCGACTTGATGGTATTCGCCTGGGCCAAGTAAGGGTAGAGAAATTCCTTCACCATATTTAAATCATAGCGCCCCGAGTTGAACCCCAGCACCGGTAACTGGCCTAGGTATTGTAAAAAACGCGCTTTCAATTTCTCCGCATACGGTTTGGGTAAAGGCACATCATCCTGCGACTGCATGGGCTCCGACTCCGACTCCGACTCCGACTCCGACTCTTCATCATCACTAAACGCTACACCCGGTATAGGAATACGATCGTCCAGTTGGTCCAGTATGTCCTGGAACTTGCACACCAACAATTCCGTACTGGCCGCGCTGACTTCTTCTAAATACCCCATCATGCGGGAGATTAACTCATGGGCATCCCCGGTAGACACGAAACAGACCGGTGCAGCGTCATAGCCAGGTACGTTGCTGGAAATGCTCACACTGAGGGGAATATGGCGCTGCGTCCACTGTGTTTTGGCAGAAAACAAGTCCATGGGCTCCAATAAGGCCTCAAAATCATAACACGCGCGATAAGGAAAATAACGGTCCGCCTCCGGTATGATGAGACCCTCATCGGCCAGTTCCTCGAAAATAGTAGGCGTATTATGATACACACCACCAGGATAGACGCGCTTCACAGCGTTCGTACAACTCTTCTCGTGTCGATGTAAGTTGGAAATACGGTGAAACACCCGATGGCATTGGGCGCAACTGTAAGACTCACAATACTGGCTCATATTGTATATCAACGAAAAATGACTCACGCCATTGTAGTCGAACACATTCACTTTCATGGTAGAAGCGTACCGTTCTGTGGAACGACGCACCAATTCAGCCACCAATGTATCGTCGTCCTCCTGTTGTAATCGGTATACAAAGATATTGATGTTGAACAGGGTTTCCACGTCATCCAAATTCTTAAAAGGAACGCCACGGAAGTGCCGCTGATCCATGTCTTGCTGCTGTAAATACTGTTCCCAATAGTCATTGGCCACTCTGTCACAACTCTTGGGATTACACCCGTCCACATGTACGGCCAAACACCGAAACAAACATTTCCGGTCTTTGTAGGGCCCATGCCTCCCGCTGGTTAATGCATACAAGCCGTATCGATGAAGCAGCCAAGGAGGGAGTAGTACAGGAGCACCGATAGGATGATCTCTCATTTTCGTGACAAAAAATGTGACGTTGGTCACCCTTTCCACAAGCCATTCGGAATTGGGACGTTGCAACAGGGCCCATTGCAACGGATCCAACGTAATCAATTGTTCAAGCAGTGGCTGCAGGGAAATGTCTTCCGTTATGGTGAACGGCTGGTCAAACACATACGTATTATTACTCGGGTAATAATACCGCAGCTGGTCCGTGTTCTTCTGCCGTAAAATATACCCAAATGTCATATTCAACTTGAACGCTGTCACCTGGTCTCTGAATATACTCTCAGCGTAAGTAGACAAATACGTGAAGTCTTCCAGTCGAAAGTTATACAAATCCAATAGACGACGGTCACGGTGAAAACAATGGCGTATGGTAGGCCAGTGTCGTTGATAAAGCGCCCTCACACGCTCGTCTTCAGGCAAAACTTCTACCGGAGGGACCGCTGGGTCAAAGGGAAAATCTTCTCCACGTGTCATGCTTCCAAACACACGGGTCAGGCTGGTTAGAGATGAGACAGGAGCAGGCCGACAGGTTACAAGTCAGGCAGACTGGAACTGGTCAGGATGGCTGGAACTGGTGAGGCAGGAACTGGAACTGGACAGGCAGGCTGGAACTGGGCAGGCAGGCAGGCAGGCAGGCAGGCAGGCAAATCAGGTCAGTTAAAAACTTCCCAAAGTAATCCAATGATTATAACCCATTCACTAAAAATCACCTACTTTTATATGTTTTTCACCCCATTCCCGAACATTCACGAACCCACTCCGACATCTTGCTTTACAACAGGGCCCACAACCACCATTTTCCTTTACAACAGGGACGACAACCACCATCTTGCTTTACAACAGCACCGACAACCGACATCTTGCTTTCCACCATGCCCGAACAGGTACGAACACACCCGAACACACACGAACAGCTCCGAACCACACCGAACACACACGAACATCACCGAACCAAGCCGCCATCTTGCTTTACAACAGGGGCGACACCCACCCTCTTGCTTTACAACAGGGACGACAACCCGAACATACCCGAACATCCCCGAACCACACCGCCATCTTGCTTTACAACATGGCCGACCCAACTGTGACGTCACAGAGGTCATATGCAAATTTCTGAGGTCAAAGAGCCTCAGGTTGCTCTTTATACACTACTAACATAGGTATAATTAATCACATAAAAAACTCTATAAATAAGAAAACACTTTACATATTATATTACTCTCTGATCTTACCTTATCTATCGTACGGAAATATTATATGGGAAATACGTACTCAAGCCATCTAAATCCGTTATTTATATACAAAAGCGTGCTGTAAGGATTATATCACTCTCCAATAAACGTGATCATACACTTCCAATTTTCCTCTCGCTGCAAATTTTACCATTTCTTCAACTGAACCAATACTCTTGCTTACGTCATGCCCACAAGTTTTTTATAATCTTGACCAATCACCAAACATCTACCAGCCCACTTCAACAGGCAATATGCTATTCATCAACATCAAATAAGAACCCGTAACATCAATCTCTACAGACCATTTCACTATTCCAACTTATCTTATTGCACACTCGAGTGCTCAGGTCCTCGGGAATGGAACAAAGTTCCCTCTTACTTAAAAACAATTGATTCCTCTCTCTCTTCAAGTCAAAGGTTAAATCCTATCTTCTTGAAAAATGTAGTCAATTTTGATGATCCTTCGTATTAAGCTACATACACATCGCATCGTTTTTTGGCTCAACTCACCTGTTACATTCGCTCAACCTAATTAGTTAGGGATAGATTATTAGATAGATAATATCTAGGGATAGAACAAGCCCATGTGGGCTTATTCCCGCCATCCACATTTCTACAACTGTCTATCTCATGTTATTATATAAATAATATATATAATTTTTTTTCTTTCCCTTATATGATCGACACTGAATATGTATTTCTTTATGGTAATTTGGCGAATAAAATCTAATATAATCTAAAATCGGACGGGTGAGAGTGTTCATTCTGCATGGACCCCGATGTCGAAGGCGATAAATAACTCCCCCCCCCACACACACAATGGCCGTATTGTGTAACACATCATGGTTGTTTATATTGACAAATGTAGCATCATGCGATTGAATTGGAAATCTACCTGCTGATATTACTGTTTTTACAACAGCGTGAACTTTCAACATTAGCATATTACTTTTAGAACGACAAAGGATTTCGGATGTTCATTCCATCGCGATAGAGAATATGTTCGGCAGTATGCGGGTCTTGTCTATTACTACGGTTCTTGGCGAAAGGTACATTTACTAACCCTAAAAGTACCTTTGCCACACGAGATTGAGGGCAGTAAAACACAAAAGCATGCAATTAAATACTTCCATTTATGGGCGTGTGAGTCCGCTTGTTACACGAAATAGGGAGGTAAACTCTGTTTATCGTATTTCGACTACTTTATGTGTTGTGTTATATAGCGATCCGGACGGGCGTTCCATTTCTGGTCTTGGTTTTGTCTGTCAAAAATTGCAACGAATAACTGTTCGATCAGCCCTTCTGGACTAGGATCCCCGATAACTCTAACTTCTTTCGTTTCTAAAATCAATTAATTTCAATGTCTGGTTATATGCACTGAAATTCGGCTCATCCTTCCCTTGAAAATGTGCTAAATGGATGGGACTCCATGTATACTGATCATGTAATGAGGAGGATAGCTCATTACGTATAATATAACAAGGGCATATATAATGTATTTTATCAATTGAAAGGAGTTTATTTTCTATATATTATTTGGAAAGTTATTATTTGATATTTAGTAAATACAACTCAATTTCATAGTGTAGTATATAATATTTCCATACTCGGGATGAAAAATAATATTAATTTCAATTGTAGGTCGCTAAACTAATTTGTTAGTAA
Source organism: Hanleya hanleyi (assembly GCA_036873755.1). NCBI lineage: Eukaryota > Metazoa > Mollusca > Polyplacophora > Lepidopleurida > Hanleyidae > Hanleya > Hanleya hanleyi. The sequence continues at coordinate 74,789 of JAVTVY010022441.1, read as the reverse complement.
ACGAGGGAAAAGATCATATCCCGATTTATTGGTCTACCGTTTCTGCATGTAACAAAAATAGTCGCCATATTATGGTTCTTAGACTTAGTTGAGCGTGGGCTTTCATAGATATACGTTGACTTTTAGAAACATCGTTGGATGTTCATTTCAAGGTAGCAAAGACTTTGTCCAGAATTGACCCTTTGCCGTTGAAAGGATGACGAATGTCTTGGGCACCATGCACTACACCAAGACATCCCAATCGACAGGCAAATGCACTGTGGGTTCGATTCCATCTTCACAATTACTTGACTTTACAAACCTGTCCAGTGAGCTTCGTACAGATGTAATTGGCATTCTTGATAGGTGTAACGCACCTGTTTTGGCGATGATATACCGACATGTAATGCATATAACACGACATGAAATTCCATTTATCTCTCGACGAACACAATTATTCGACAATACGGCATGCACATCCCTCCAATCAGATCGCCCCGTAAGATAATTTGGATTACAATTCTCTCAGTCCCACTTCTCGAAAGTATACATCATTCCACACCGAACCGGTCGAACGTGGTTAGAACCTAGCTTTATCCGATATTTGTGACATATTTCTGAAAAGGTATAATAAAATGGACATACCTTATCTCACTGTTCATCTATACTCAATAGTACAACATTTTCTTTCTGTAAGCGTCGTGTCAGATTTCTTCAGATTAAGGGGATGGACCAGTAGCAGACAAGATGGCCGCCATTTTAGACACATTGGTGGTAAAATTACAATAGGAGGAAAATTAAGTGGCTGACAAATTTGAAATTTCAGGTGATATAACTGTGGACACACCTACAAGAAGAAAACAGTGTTGTCTGAATTATAAGTATGTCTAAATCAAGATTCAACATGGACAATTTTGTGTACACCATAACTCACATTTAATTATGAATTCCTCAAGAAATGATATCATAATATGTCGAAGAAGTGTCACACATGTCACAATTGAAGAAAACACAGTTGAGATCGCTGTACATAAAAATTGGCAGACAGGTCAAATTGGGGTACTTCTTGCCAGCACTCCAGAGTTTTCAGCAATGGCTGCCAAGGACTACCTTCAGTCACTTCATCATTAACCCCTTCTCACCAACAATATACTTCCATCAGTTCTCTTCCCTGCACCAACAGTAGCTTCCCCTGATGTGATTATTTCACTCAGTTAATTAATCCTGCAAAGAATGGAGAAATGCAAATTAGTTAATTCTATATAAAATACAAATAAAATGGTTGTCTTGTACGAGAGAAGAGGTGTGACTAAATTTAACCTTGCATAGTTTTTATGTTCATGGAAGTGCTGTTTTGGTCACACAACATGATGACATGTAGTGCTAAACAGGATTCATACAGTGGGTTGGAAAGCATTTGGAGTGGTGAAGACAATAAAAAAACATGGGTTTCACCATAACATTTTAATTTATTGCAGCATTTGTAACAGCAAATGTTTCAATGCAACAAGTGAAGAAGAAGTGAATTGGAAAATGTATCTGGTGCTGTTCATGTGCAATGAAATGCACAAAATACCTCCTCACAGAATTTCCAGTGATCCTTCGTCATAATCTTCACGGAGGTGATCCACTTCATAAGCTTCATCTTCATCATCATAATGGACTTCATACACTGCATTGCGAAATCCATCACGGCCACGAAGTACAGCCTTCACAGAACCTACATGTATGTGGTGAAAAAAACGCTATCAATAGGGCTTACATGTATATTAGTGAAGTTAATCCTGTTTGGGAATATTTGCATTATGAAAGGTGCACTATAGGTCCAGGATATCTGCGCTCATGTGATCCACCCATTCAAACATAAGCTTGTATCCTAACATGTACATGAACAGCAGTGGATAGTGGAGCAGTATTTATACATGTAGATGCACGATAAGTGAATACCTTTTAACTTTTGTGAGCAGATATGCTTCCATTTTCTAGAAGATGTACCAAATGCTTCACAGCAACTGCATCTTGGAGTAGTTACATGTAGTTGTATTGTACTAACATTGTTCTATTGTTAGTATCATCAATTGGAGCGTTACTCGTACGGTATGCCATTATTCATAAAAACATGAAATGCAAATGTAGTTGGTTTTCAAAATATACTGAAGATGATGTACCGATACTTACCATTGTACCAACACGATTCATTGGTCTCAGCATCAATCCATCTGTGGCGAATTCTTCGTCCAAGGAATTTAATGTGCTGTCTCCTTGGCCGTGATAGAGCTACATCTGGGATAACTGACGAGTGTCCTCTCGTTTTAACTTCAGGCCTACTTGTTGATTGGATGCCACTCGTAGATGGCCCTCGCTCAAACTCAGACTGTACACTAACATACAGATGTCCATTCTGTTAAAATAAATAATTGAATAAGGAGCTTCTTCCTGATTCTTTAGGAGTTGGACTTATTGTTGTTAATGTTATAATAGTGGAATGTTTCAAAACAGTTAGATGTATTATGTCCAGAAAGAATTTCCTGAAATAAACTATGGCAAACTATCCATACAGAGTCACAGTTTAATTACTGTGTGATATCTAACTGATACAATGTTACATGTACTTGTGACATTTTGGGATCACCCATAGACATGATGGATGGAAAAGAAATGTTTTACATTCAACATATTAATGTATGGAAATGCTCAGAGAATCACAAATTCATAGCTTTCAAAAGTGGAAATAGGAACGTTACTTGCACCAATGTGAATACCAAATTGAACCATGTAAAAATGATAGGGTATTAAATGATGAAGGCACAGTACATGTAAGCCCTGGAGTACATGTACATGCCTAGCTTGATGATTCTGATTTGCAGATGATGAGTTAGTGTATGTCACAGACATGTAAATGAGTGAAGGACAAAGTAGAAGAGTTGAAGTATTGTGGAAAGTAGACAAAATTAACATCTGAAACATGAAAATCATTAAGATGGGTTAGACATATAATGAAAGTGATTGACCATCACCAGGATGTGTGTTAATTATAGCTCCAACTGTACATGTATGTACCATAAACATGTATCCATCACAAGTGCATGTATAATGTAACCTAATTCATTAATTATATGTTAATTAAGAATTCATACTAACAGCATGACATTGCCAAACAGTGATTGGTAATTGGATGACATGATTGATGATGGGGAGGAAGATGAACCACCTAGAGAGGACATAATGCATTTGTGATATGACGAGATGGCAGTTAACAATATTAGTACCAATGGTGCACTTGATCCTGTGTTGACATACCAGTCCTGGCTGCACTTCACGGATTCCAGGTTGTTTTCCACTGCGTGGTACAGCCAGCTCTGGGAGTAAGGTCCCAAAGAAGAAAGTTTGAAGCTTTGGCAGCATAAGGGTATCCCATAGACAACTATCTTTATAGATCCTTTCTACATGAAGATCAGGTGGATTTCTGGCACGGACGAAGTCAACCCATGGTTTATCTGCGACAGCTAGCTGTCCCTGGCATTGCATATAGTAGGCATGAGTTTTCTTCAGATGCAAAGCCGATCCTTCCCTTTCCAGACAGAATGACTTGACTTGGTCCACAGCCTCAGACAATGTCAGGTTTTTGCAGAGGAGAACATTTTTCACTTCGAGCAGTCCAACTGATCCAGAGTTGAGTTCAGTAACCACACCATCTGGACTGCAGGCCAGGAAAGGATGCTGGGGATGTATGATCAGACCGGAGACGTCTACACTAACTGGGCAGCCATTGTCAGCCTTGAAGGTCTTGTAATCCGCAGTTTTGGTTCTTCGCTTGACAATGTCTTTAAAGTTGGAGGATGTCAAACGGTGTTTTCTTTTAGCGTGCCAAACACCACTAAAACTCTGCTCCTTGCTTGTCCTCTCTATCACAGATGAAGCCTCGGGGGTTACCTTAACATTGCGTGAGTAATAGAGAGTGCATTCTTCTTCCAGTGAAGACCTGGTAACATCGTCTTCTGCTTGAAGACTGTCACAGCCATATGCCAATTTCGCTTTCTTGGACTCACCTTCCATGTTCCTTGCTCTTTTCCGCTTTCTGGCGCGTCTCCTGACCTCTTCTTTGGCTTTACAAGTGTATGATGTGGTGAGCATACGAGATTTCTTTTGGAACATTGTGTTGAAAGGCTCATCAGGAGGTTTACCGGAAACATCTTCCCACACCTTTAGTGACCATGATGTTCCAAGAATAGATCTCAACCCGGCTCCATAGCATCTGCCATACCAGGAACTCTTCTGACACCTGAAGATTTGTTTGCCGCCATCAAACTTGGCACGGATTGACATCCAGGATTCGCAAAGATTTGTTGTAGAGTTGGAAATCAGAGAATAGGATTTACTAGACAGTTTATCCAGCAGACGTGATACTTCAGCGACAATCTTTTCGGGTACTAATGTTGCCTTATCACTTTTCTCTCCACGAGCTGCCTCCTGCTCTGCTGGAGAACTCCCTTCCTTCCAATACTTCACCTGGCTCTCAATAACATCACATGCATCCTCCTCCTCTTCTTCCTCCTCCTCTTCGTCGTGGGCATGACAGGGTACAGGGTTCTTCACTTCGCTTGGATTTCCATCCGTCGCATGTGTAGCACTTTTCCCATGCTGACCTTTCCAATCTTTCTGAACCTTTCCCCGGCAAATATCTGCATCACAGTGCTTGTGTTCTCCAAATACATGCCACAGTGTGTTATGGATGTCACTTGATAACTTAGTGGCAGATTCAGCAATATTTGTTCCTCTACTTCTCTGCATAATGGCATATCTAATATAACTTACCATGTGCACACGCTTCTTCTTGGACAGGCCATTTTTTCCTTTGAAGCTGGGGTTTTCAGCAACCAGCTTCTCCAAATTGCTCCTCAAACATTTGCAGGCATGATTGGCACATTCCAATTTCTGCAAATCACGGCACCAGTATGGACCTCTGCTAACAAGGGTTGCATAAACTGATGAATCACCATCTCCAACGAGCTTCAAGTACCGCATACCATGCCGTTCTTCACACACCTGGAAGGCCTCTAGGATAATATCCGCCTCCATACTCTGTGATGAATCTTTCCAGTTTTGGAAAGATTGATGCTCTGGAGCCATTTCCCCTCTCGTGTCTGCTTTGACACACACAGCACAGTACTTACATCGGACACCGATATGAAGCAGCTTCTTTGTGGCTGCTCCGATGACCACAGCCACTCCACCTAGCGCATTATAGCTGTGGCGATGGGTGCGTTTGGACCACCCACCACCCACAACCACAGTGACAGCTGGAATGCCCTCATGCATATCCCCCCTCTCAATAGCTAACTTCCTCTCCTCCCTTCCATTGTCCAGCATTTCCTTATGCAGGGCCTTCTCCCACCACACACGTATGTCCTCTTCAATGTCGGAAAAAGACGATGTTTTCAGGCCCGGTATGCCCATAGTTCCCATACATTCATTGAGGTGAGAACTCCCACCGCCTGTTGAAAATCAAGTGGCTATGCCCGGTGTTGAACACATTTTTGCACATAATTAGGACAGAAATTTTATACAGGGACCTGTTTCAAATTAAAAACAACATTTATCAGCTTAGAAACATGATGAATGTTCACGTACCCAGATGTATGACGACGAGATTCGGGCTTCATTCTATCCAGTACTCCGGAGCCACTCCATGGAACTCACTTCATCCAGCGATAAAGGAACCACTGACACCAAAGGAATTCAAAATTTTAATTAGTAAATGCGACAGTGATACTTGCAGATGCAATGATCAATAAGACATCTAATGACATGGTCATTCATACAATTTTATTTCATTTTATTTTTATGTGGCTGATTTGTGTATATTATCTCTATTTTACAATATTTTAATGATGTTTTATTGTTCTGTTAGTGAATAGCTCATATTTTCAGCTGATGTTCTCTGTATGTAAACACATCCAATTTTAAATAAAATTTATCCTATCTCACAGCATTGAAATTTCACACAGTATATAGAATATATTATTTTACCCGTATTTATTTTTTATTTTTTTTCTGTTTCATGCCAATCACATACAAAATGACAATATAAAGCTGGCAATCTGCAAGTGCGTCGCTACTCATGGTGCGTGTGGTGCGAACGCACCCTCCTTTTTTCCTCGTAGCTTTGTGTAAATCATTCATATTGGTACTAGTAATGGCTTCTAATGTTCCATGGCATAAAGGTCATCGTTTTGTATGTATTAAATACATGTATAACTAGAAAGTCAAATGGATTCAGGTGTGGGGTGGTGTGATTTTTCACAACATCGACATCGATGTGTTCTTATAAATGCGAAACAAACGTGAAAAAAGGACCATAAATCTGCATACATTATGTTCAGATTTATATCTGTTAACCACTTAGAACGCATGTCCGGCGATGTAGGATCCCGGAGCTTCCGGGGCCTAGGCGGCCCCTGGACCCTCACCTGTTGGGCTGTGATTGTCGACCCCCCTATGAACTTTCACTACATCTGCCCTTGGAAATTGAAAAGATTCGCCCCCCCTCCCCCCCTTTTGAAATCCTAGTGATGCCTCTGGTTTAGGGATAACTGTTATATTATGCTTGGCTAGGTCTAGCTAATCATGTTTGGCCCTACAGATCTACAGTCTTGAAATGCGTTGCAGTTGGCTGACAGGTGATTTTAGTAGTCAGAATTGCCTCTTGACTGAAGCCCTTCAGAATTCATTCACTCTGAGCTCGACTACTTGACATGCCCTTTTTAAAAAGAACAAAATAAAATAAAAGAAATATATCATTGATAAAAAATATGGACTAAATAAAAAATAAATTTAAATAAAACAAAAAATTAACAATCGATCACTCAAAAAACATGTTCCCATAGAAACCATATAAATTATCTAACTGTGTGTAATTTGTCTAGCCTTCTGGCTATAGTTCTATAGTTAAGAAACATACCCACTTTGAAATTCTTCACTGAAACCATTTTGCAGATATCTCGCTCACGTATGGACGGATGGACAGACAGGATTACTTCATACCCTTACTCCTCAGCTAAAATTTATTGAGGGGTATCAATCAGAAATAACTAGTGAGACTAAATTATTTGATTTTGTTTCTGCCATTTTTTAAGGATGGATTTTCTGTCTTCATACTTTGTAAAGAAATTACTTTCATTAAATTTATCAACTATGTCCACTTTCAATGTTGTAGGATTAAAAAGAAACATCTGAAATATAGGCGAAAATGTCAACAACATATTATGGTACATGTACATGTGGACTAACTAATAACGCGCGGTGGTCCTCAGGGGGATAATCTACTGTGACGTCACTAACACCAACATATTTTTTCGGCTATATTTCCAAGAATACATCTATCTGAGGTGTTAAAAAACATATTCTACAACGCCCCTGGTATATCAGAAAACAGATCAACACACTGGAGCTTACCAATTCCTGTTTTAGCTTCAACAAACGTTCCGCCACGTTTTGACAACTGCTAAACAATAGCCACCGGAAGTCGATCATCGGATCACACTTCTATACAAAAAAAAATAGTTCATTATTTTCCCATAACGGTAGTAACATTTTTAAAAAAAGAAACACTAATATAAACACATTAATTCCTGCAATATGAGTTGTTACTATTTTATCCAATGCTTACGCAATGTAGTATTCGCTGCGGAGCGTTTAAATCATTTTGGATTCTAACGCCACATATCTGCACGATGTCTTCGCTTTATTTATCGTCAATACCCTATTGATATTCTCACCATTTCGACGAAATCACAGTATAGATCCTTCAAGTCAGGTATGTATTCAGACAGCTAGTGTCATAAGCTTTTTTTCTGATGTATGGTAATGTGGATGTCATTGAGAAAATATTTTGAGAAAGACACATTTCGTATGGTGAAGTCGGCCGTGTCAAAACTTTCTAAAATGGCGGAAAGTAGGTTGTTTTTCATTACCATTTTATCATATACATATTCCAAACATTCATATACTGTTCACAAACATGAACTCACACTCACTTCTTTTGGGATTGAAAACATTTTATTCGCTATAAAAATGTATATTAATTTCAACCTGGTGTACTGCAAATTGGCTATGTTCCGAGCTAACGTTCATCAAGAAATAATTCAGTTCAAGAAATTCCAATTTGCTACCATGATTCAGTGTGTCGTGATATTTCTTTCCTGAAAATTTGACATTCCTGTGAGAATGCATTTTGGTGAAATTGTCAAATTCTCAACACTCTATGGTCAAAGTCAGCCATATTTGTTGACCCAAGTATGTTACTGGTCCATCCCCTTAAACTGTCCAAGTGTAATTTTAATCACACTGAACTATTGGAGACCCTTGAAGAAAACAATACGTTTTTAGTTCCCTCTGAATACATTTTCTGCTTTTCGTTCGAGGCCCAGTACAAATACGCGGAAGAGTTGGGATCGAAAATTGGAGAGTGGGAATCCACTTATGCATGTAAGAAATGTTTTTTATTGTTTCGGCTGTGATAAATATGACGTCGCGGTACATGTCCTGGTCTGTCGAGCTGGGTGATTTAAGTGTTTTATAATCTGACCAATTCGTGGACGAATGCCGTGGAAATGAACATGACTTACATGAGAATAAACATTCGGCAACAAAAGACAACGGTTGCTATCGAAAGACTACGCTCGAGTAAGAACCGTAGTAATGGACAAGACAAGCATACCGTCGAAGAAATCCTCTATTGCGATAGAATGAACATTCGGAATCCTTTGTCATTCTAAAAGTAATATGTTGAAAGTTCATGCTGTTGTAAAAACCGTAATAAGAAAATTAACTGAAATAAATTCATTTTAGGTCCGCCTGTCGAACTGGCTTTTCTGGTCATATTCGTGTCATCTTATGTTGAGGATAGCAGGTCACCTGATGTTCACCTGTTGTGGTCAGTTTTCCATTTCAGTACACACGCATGACGTCACTCTGCACTATAAGATAGAGCAGAACTATATAGCTGTTTCCATTATTCTACCGGCAACATACCGGACCAGGCCATAGACACGAAGGAAGAGGACGACTGCATTTTCCTGGCACAGAACACTTTCTCGCCAATAACGGGTAAATATATTTAACAACATTATTCCAGTATATGTTTTAGCCCTTTGTTCTGAATAAACCGATACCGATTTTGTTTATTTGCCAACATATGGTCCTATGTACGAGTAGTTCGAATAACCTCAAACTTTAAGAAAATGTACGCTCATTGTTTTCAGAATCGCAGTTTGACGCTCTTGATAGCGCTGTAGATATCTCGGATATGCTTGTTGAGGGCGGGACTTGCTACGTCTCTGAAACAAGACGTCCACACGAAGGTAGGAACTTTCAGCCTTTTCTCAATTGAAATTTACATGCGACATTGTAAACAACACTTGTCTTAAATTTTTTTTTTTTTTTTTTCATTCGGGAATTGTTTGAAATGACAAAGGCCAGGTCATAGGCAAACCGTATACCAATGACCAGTTCTCCATTTAACGCTACGTGGGATAGCGCTGCTCTATGCTGGTTTCATGCTGGCGTTGCACGAGGAATATATTTGCCTACCAGTTACGTCAGATCGAAGAAATCCATCTAAAGCGTGTTTGGATTCTTTCGTTCTCAATTGGTATCTTCTGCTTTAAGGGTCATCCTGATCTTTGAGATTTTCTAAATTTCCAAAAACGCCCCATATCATTATAATGACCAAATTTTATGACACAATGATACCATGAAACCTGAAATGACAAAAAAAAATGTATTTCTATTTTTTTTCTTTCGGGAAATTTTTCTGAGATGTTTTCAATACAGCCAGTGTGCAAGTCCATTTTTTCGCCTGGGGCGAAAACCTGGCAGGCACGGGTTTCTGTCAGCGGCATCCCCGTGCGACTCCCCCTGCAAGTTTACGGCGTGAGATGTAACTTTTCATCAAATGTTTGTATGGACTAGGTTAGGCCTTTATTCTGGCATCCATTTAGGCATTCAAAATATGAACATAACAAAGATGCAAGCTCGATCTCTCGTCGTGTATAAAGCAATATTGAAACCTATTTCCAAGAAACGCTTCGCCCATATCGAAGAGATATAAAACAAAAACAGATTTTTATAAATATTGGTTAACCAAATTATTTAGAATTTACAAGATAATTTAAAAGATAATATTTTGTAAATGTGTTTGAATTCTTCAAAAATACATGCATTTTCGAGTTGAATATTCATTATACTGGCCAGACATGTCAAATAGCCATGTGAACCAAAAACAGTACCTCGAGTGCAGTGACTGCAGTCTAATCAGAAACCTGTCTTTGGAATGTAAATGACTGACCGGTTGCCTTTGACAAACCGGACTTGCTGAAACTTTGCCTGGGTTTTGAGAGACTCAGTATTTGCATAATAATTGGACTCTGGGTACTACAGGTGACCTGCAAGTACAAGTTCAGTGTCTTTGTTTCTCTGGTGTTTCCCAGTTCTTTCCTTCAGCTTTGAAAGATTTGTTTGCATATGAAGGTCGATGTGCTCTAACCTGACAGGAACTTACAACCCTGTCTGTGATTGAACATTGGAACCGTCTCCAACATAAGCACCATGGGCACAAAAGGCTGGGCAATTCTATTTAAACAGTTTAGATGTTTTTACCATCAAGAGTGCAAAATGCTGTTGTATTTGTAATATCTATGGAGAATTGAAGTAAAAAGTTTCAAAATTGAGATTTATCCATCATAACTTTGGCGATTGACTGCTTTTTGTTGTTGTTGCAAGGTTTTGATTATAGCAGTGTCTTGCCATGTTATACAACTTCGACATGGGCGATAACATTTGTGCAAATAGTATTACTGGTATAAATTGAAAGAAAGACTTGTCAAAGTGAGCTTGCAAGAGTGGATGCCATAACGAGGCCATAAGGATCATCAGGATATTTGACATTTTCGAAAATTTTTGCCAAGTCTAAATTTCCAAAAACGCCCCTCATCATTATAATGATGAAATTTAATGACACAATGATATCATGAGACTTGAAATGAAAAAATATATATATATATATTTTTTTTTTAAATTTTTTTTCAATACCTTTGTAAGCAAAAATGTAATAAAATGACAAAGAATTTCGTGAAGCGACTTTCAGAAAATATATACTATTAACAGGCCAGGAAAACGAAAAATAAAATGACCCAACTAAGTTTTGGAGGTCCAACGAGCGAAATTATCCATTTCGCCTGAAGCACGTGACCGTACTCGCATATTCAACTGTGCACGTGGACACAGAACACCACTGAAATTTCGCCATTTTGCCTGCGATGTCACAACAAAATAGAAATAATTCAATAGAAAATAAACTACAGCAGATATTAAATTCAAATTTTCCACAAATACACAGTTAGATACGTACTTTTTAAGTCCATCTGTTGGCAAAGAAATCGAATTCAGCGCTTTGAAATCACACAGGTCGGAAAGTGACACAGCGTGCTTCATTCCCAAACAAGGTGACCCATCACATGTGAATAATATTCATACGCCCAAATAGGCATGTCAGAGATATCGTCCATAACATGTATAAACATCAAACAAGCATCATAATTCAGTAAAACATGGTGATATTTAGAATACAAACTATTTAATTCGACAGTTTTATTGCAGAAAATCATTTTTGGAAACCTCTCTGGAGATGTACTTTTTCAAGCCGCATTACTCTAATATCCTGCCTCATGCTTCACGAGAAATCGCGCGAGATTTTGATAATTGGTGAAAGTGAGGGGAAAAAAGATCATTCGTCTAATTACATCAAATTTAGACAACAAAGATGGTATTATAGTGAATTTCGGTGAGTAGCCCCCCGATCTAAATGATTCTGCATTCCGATCGCATGTTCTGAAAGCATTTGTCGATGAAAATGGGTGAGCGTAAACGTGTGTAGATGAATGACATTAACCCTCACGGCCGTGTGCCAACAACAAAAACAATACGAAACAACAACAACATGTTGAATGACTGTCCTATTCAGACGGACTTTGATTGATTGGTGTTCAGTTTTTGTGAGAAGGGTTAATTCATCGAGGCCGGAAAAAGTCCACCTGAGCAGGAAGAAATGTGAATCGCCATTTTTCCGAACAATTCTGTTTGCTTGACCACGTGTAGCATCTTATTTTCCAACAACTTCAAGTTGGTCATTCTTGTTTGACCTCAACGAAGAGATGATTCAACTTTATTCGTGAGTTAAACAGTCACCACATTTCTTCAATTTCCAATTTTTACTTAAAAAAATCGACTACATTTTTTATCAATTTTGTTCCACAGTCATTTTTCCCCACTTAGTTAAAAACAATTGTCATATTTTCTTGTGTTTAATTGTGTTTCCTATCTTTATGAGATGAAATAATGCGCCCTTGATAATTTAGTGGCCTTTTGAAAATTTCAACCTGACAAAAAAAATGTAAAAATCTCTCAAATCCCCCTGATCATTAAGCATAGTTTCTCTACCTTTTTGTCGGGAATTGCATATTTTTTTTCAAAATTTATCGACCACGTATCATTCGATATTCAGCTTGACGCCAGGTGGATTTCTACACGAGCTCATAGGTTGCGTGTACATTTCGGCTTCTCTCCCTAAGCGGTAGGAAAGGATTATACTCGTTAGTAGATAAATGTGATCGGGTGCTAAAATAAATATATACATGCATTATTTTTTCATTCGGGGAGAAAGTGCAACGATTCCCTGTTTTCCCTGTGACCTCTCCCGAGCGAGAAAGGTAAAATGTTCACGTTGCGGTGTTGGATCTAATTGAATAAATATTTCATTCTGCCATTAAAATAAATACTGGTAGCCTGGGCACAGGAAGAGTTTAACGGTTAATTTGAACATTTAACATTTCGTGTCGCGCAATCTAATTAAAGGAATAGTAAACTCTGCGTAAACTCTTGCTCGGCATGACAGAATTATACCATCAGATTTCAATAACACCGGTAGAAAAAATTAGCAAAATTCTACAGCTGAGTAAACACCGATTTATCGTTCACACTTCATGATCTGCGACATGTTTGGAGGACTGTGACATTTGACAGGTCATAGGTGTTTGTGTAGATGGCGCTGCGACAAAAATCATGTTGTCATCCGGGCTCTATGCCGTAAGGTAAAGCAACAATGGCAGCATTAGCAGCGTTTCTTTCTACCGCTATCTAGTGACGTGGCCTGATATTCCTGCTCGTGAAATCACATGCACAATGCCACATGTCGACCTGTATATCAATTCGACATTCATGTATCACGATCCTCATAATCGTGTCGGAGCGTAATCTGTCCAAACCATCGACACAATAATTTACAATTGGTCTCCATGTTATTAGCCACACTGCCTGGAGCACAACCACGTCACAGGAATAATGTCGGGTGATATTTCAAGGATTTTCATTGGCTAACGGCTCTCAGACCTGTTATAATGGCGACCTTCACGGATTCTTGATCTGGGCAATAGCTCTGATGTTCAAAACGTTCTCATTCATTTATTCGGAATTACTAGAAAAGCTGATTTGTTTTGTTCTTCGAATGCTAATGATATAGATCTTTCGATATTAGTATGCATCGCCTTAGGATTTAATTTTAAAGGAATAGAAAACCCTATTGCTTCCCCATTTGGATATGTCGCTTGAAGGATCTAACAGGCTTGCAGTGACTCGAGTGTCCATCAATCTTGAGAAAGCTTCATAGTGCTTTGAAGGCAACATTAATGACAGAGAATTTTAGGTTGGCTCACCCGAATTTGACGCCGCACAGGGGGGATGTCTTTTTTATGTTGCTGCGGCCCCGACATTGTGAAACCTTACGCGGAGTAGATAATAGACTGGTTTTAGGGGTAAACATTGGGATGAACGGACACGGTGACCCTATCTCCCTTTCCCGACTGCAAGTGGATTTGTCCAGATGCGGCCATGAAGCTATTAAATATTCATGGTATGGGCGCTCAGAACACCAAATTAAACTGAAATGCGTAAGATCCTATAAAGCGACATGTACGATTGGGCATTGGTAGGATATTGATTTATTAAGATTGCGTGTCGCGTTATTTGAAATCATTTAGTTTTGCACGGTACAACTCTGCTCAGTTTGGCCGCTTTTCTTTGTCTGATTTGGCTCAAATTGAAAGCAGCGTATAGCGCGACAGTAGGCCTACTCTAACATTACATAACCGCTCAATTCTTTTGGCAGGTTTATTTCTCGATCTGTAAATAAGTGGTACAACAAATTGATAATTCGTTTACGCTTCACAGGTCTGTAGATTGTAATGCTTTATTTGTGTACATTCTGGGAATCGACCGATTCGAATTTTTATTTTGTGAATTACCGAATCATCAACGATTAAGCCGAAGACATTTGTTCAATGTGTAGAATATTTAGGAAATTCTGTCAGACTTTGTCAATTAGCTGGAAAATTTGCACCAGTTTTGTGCTATTTTGTTATTCGGTTCGAATTCATTTGTCAATTGTAGAGATTGCTTATTGATAAAAATCTCTATGGACTAGTACGGTCCTGCACTTTATGAAATTAGTGCACTTATATATTATCTAGTTATGACCAGGCAGTATTTTCGGTTATAGAATATTGATGATTCATTATTTCATTCAAATGATTTAAATGAAGTCATCTGAGAATTCATTTGTACATTGGTTTGTCGCCGACTATATTTTAGATACAGTTTCTGCACCGCATTTGAATATGACCGGTTCCAGAATTGATCTGTATACAGCCAATAGAACTGAAGTGCTTACCAGGTATAATAATTCACCTTGACAATTTACGTTGATAATTCAGTTACGGTCTATAGTCCCTTCAACTCTGTTCACCTTAGAAAGTTTTGTGTAAAGTAACCAATGTCGGAGCAGATACCACACGCTTGAAACTAACGTGTTAAAACTTATTCGTAAAGTGTTGAAATAACCCTTTAAGTGTGTCCACGGTGTGTCGACAGGGACAACACTTAAAGAGCCGTCCCTGTGGACACACTTGACGGGTTATTTCAACACTTTACGTGTAAGTTTGAACACTTTAGTTTTAAGCCTGCATAGTGCCGAAAGTATAGTTCAGTATAATCTATGGAAGTTCTGCGGGTTGATAGATTTCGCTGGAACCTTGGTTATAGAAATGTTATAACATGCATAGCTGTAAATAATGCAACAATGTCATTGGTATTCCTACTGCACCACTTCCTGTTGAAGTAAGCGCGGACTTTGTATATTTGTGTATGCTCGCCATCATTTTATTCCATCGGACGTCCTCGATGCTCATACATAAACATCTGAGTTAATTGTTCGAGCAGATCTTTCATCACGGCTCCCGAGCTGGCGTATCTAATTCCGCATAAGCCGGTGTTACCCCATAGATGCCACCAGATGACCCTGCCTCTCCCCCTTGATGTGTACACTTGATATCCCTACCCATAATGTTATGCATATTTAGCAACTTTTTTCACCTGACCAGGATTTGTACATGTTATTTGTAGATTTCTATTCGGCAGCTTTTTCGCCATATTTACTGGGCCGCCCAAGGCTCTAGGTAAATCCTGGCCAAATCTAATGGTGTTCAAGTTGTCTACAATAAATAAAAATAAAAACCTTTGTTTGAGCGGAATAACTAAGATATCAAGATATAAAATATTCGTGATTTGAACGGAATATCTATGTAAAGGTAATCATCAATACACATATCAATAAATTAATACAAGTTATTGTTTGAACGGGATATCTATAGATATCAATATGAGAAGAAATAAGAAAAACTGTTATTTGGACGTAATATCTATGTAAAAATAACCATGTAGCCTCACCAATATACAGATATCAATAAGAAGGAAAAAGCACAAGAATCAGTATATAGACAAACATTTGAGCAGAAGAGCGATAGCAAATACCGTCGCGTTCAGCAATATTACAGCTATTTTAGCGACGATAGACGTGAGAAGTATTTCTACCAACGTACCATAAATCTGGACGCTGCCGCAAACACTTTCTCTGTTTTTAGGGGGATTCAACATGGAATCAATAGTTGGATTAAAATTACCAGCCAATTAAGTTAATCGAAAAGTAATTGCCGTTGGTTGACATACAGAGTACAAATAAGTAATGACTAATGGTCTCTTCTACATCACAGAAGGCACAAAGACTATTATGGTGACTGTTGCATGTATGAAGACGAGTCAAGTGGAATGTGACCAACTTAAAGTCGGAAAATCAGTACTTTAGCTCAACGTGACTGTTTATAAAACACACCACCTGTTACAGAAGGTTGAAATCTATAATAGAACTGGCCTTTACCAGAACCTTCACAGAGGTCTTGTCATAACGAATTGAAATGCGGATATAGACAAGACATTGCTTCCGTATGGCCGATATGCATTGTTATAGTTTTGAATGACCGTGCTTGATTGGCAAGTTGGTCTGCCAATTCATTACCCTGTATTCCTGCATGACCAGGTATCCATGCCAAGTAACCGTTATATTATTAAATTGCATAGAAGAGAGAATATGTAAGATTTCATATAATATAGTAGAGGACTGATTCCAATAAAACTGAGTAAAGCACTTAAAGTGTCAAAATAACTGCTCTGGATATACGGACTTCCTTAATAAAATTGATAGCCAGTAAAAACTGACACACGATCAGTAAGTCTAAAAGCTTTACTATATTTAAGTTCTGGAACACAGAACGCAGCTCCCACTTCACCAGTGTGGGGACAGTTAGAAGTATCGGTATAATCCTGGCAGTACAAGCTTCAGTTAGACTGGATATAATCGCGAGCACTGCCAGTTACAATACGTGGAGGATGACATTTCTTAATTTGTGTTCTTAAATCGGTATAAACCTTCGGTGTGCTTAAAAACCATTGGGGTAACGTTGGTTGAAAGGGGCCTGCATTGTCAAATCATTAGCACGAGTGTCTTGGTACAATTTAAGGGAACCTATACTAAAAGGCACATAGCGTCTAACGTTACTCTGCAGAAATAAATCATCGTACCAAGATGGCTCAGTGACAACGGTTGCAGAATTTCCGACTTGAAATTTAAGTTTGATGGTATAGTAGATAAGCCTCCTAAGAAATAATGACATTTTTACAAGCAATTTGTATGGCTAATAGAGGAGTGGAACCGAGAACTCCCGTGCATAACCGAAGAGCGTGACACTGGATGGAATCAAGTTTTTGTTTTAATGACGTGCATGCAGAGTCATAGGCAATAAGATGTCTAATCTAGATCCATTTAAACTTCTGTATAACATTAAAAGGGTCTATTTGTAATTGTGAGAAGACGCACACCTCATCAGGTTAATAGCCTTCTGACATTTCAATAAGAGCAGATCAATATGTTGTACACAAACCCCAAAATTGCATGAAGAGAACCATATAGCCTCGTCATCGGCATGTAACGAACATCTAATTTGGGGATTTAAGCATTCAGGCAGATGATTAATTGCAATAAGGTGGGTGACCAGATACTCCCCTGGGGAACCCCATTCTGAACAGATACGTGACCGGGTGTTGCCAATGCGGACTTGTTGGGATCTATTGGACAGGAAGGCTTTCAGCCAACCCAGCATTTTACCCCCATACCGATATTTTGTAATTTTATCAGTACACCCCTTCGCCATATCGTGTCGTAGGCTTTCTAGATATCGAGAAATACACCCAATAAATATTCTTTATTACAAATGGAGTTTTTAATATTCGTTTCTAAAGTAACTAGATGTTCAAAGGAGATAAATATTATTCTTGGTCGGGAGCCATACAAGTCTTATTTAATTTCTCCATAAGTTTACATAAGTTGGAGGTAAGGGCAATGGGCCTATACGAAACTAGACAAGAAGCGTGGTATATCGGGCTTAGCCACGGGGGTAACTAGAGCCTTCGTCCATGCTCCAGGTAAAGTCAAACGAGAACATATTGTATTGAATAATAATGAAATAACGTCAAGAGCAGATTCAGGCATATGCTTATGGAAGGTGTACCCAATGCCCTCCTCCCCAGGTGTACTACATCTGGTGGAATGTAATGCCTGTTTCAATTCGAGCAAGGTAAAATCAGTATTTATAGGCATGTCATCAAATACGATCTTATTAAAAAGAGGGTCTGTGTCCTCTTCAACCTTATCCTTATGAATATTTAATTCAGGGACATAATTCTTGCAGCTGCTAACATATGCAAAGTTATCTACCAACACTTCAGATTTATCTTCGTTGGAGACAAAAAAATATCACCCTGAGATAAGGTATGTATGGGAGCCGTTTATTAGCTCTACTAATTGATTTCACCGGACTCCAAACAGATTTGATGTTTGAGTTCATGGCAGAACAATAGTCACTTCTTACGGGTAGATTTAATCACCTTTTGTGCTTCGGTCTTTTTTTGTGCGCCAGGAGATCTTGGGGGGGGGGGGGAACAGAGTGCGCCGTGCTCTATTTTTAGCTTTCGATACAGCTGTTATCTCACCAAGGTACAAGAATTTTAAAATTATCCGCAGTTCCTCAAGATCTCGAATATACGATTAAAAAACAGCGTCATTGATTGCACCCAATAGATTGCTAAGGAAAATATCGACGTCATGGCTTAAAGGTGAAATGCAAAGGTTTTCAGATTCTTCTTTTTATGCTCTCCATGGGTTAGCTAATGTTGTAACTATCAGTCTATTTACTTCGTTTGGTTTTATTTGAAGTATTTTGTTTCCTAGTAGCTTTGGAAAAGTGCGGCAAAATTGGTATCTCAATTCCCACCAGTTTTAGAAATGAAATCCACATCGCTTATCTGCCCTTGTTTGACGCTGGTTTGTGACGTCACATCAGACCACCTGGCTGGACGTCAATACTTGTAACGTTGAGCCTTTGGGAGGCTGGTCTGATGTGACGTCACAATCAAGGAAAGATAAGCGATGACGGTTTGCAAATCAGGATCCAGCTGGGCTTCGGGTACCAACTGGTTAAAAGCTTCTAACAGACAAACTACTTCACAATGAACCAAACAAAGTAGATAGAAATATCGGTCTATCATTGTTCAACTAACATAAAATGTAAAAAAGAGAATCTAAAAACCATGGCATTTCACCTTTAACAATTCTTCTGAATGATCTTATCACATTCGTGACTGAAAAGAGACCAATCGGCTTTCTCAGTACACCACCTTGGCGGGCTGACTGGATTGTTCACACAAAAACCGCTAAAACAGTTTTATGTATATAGGGAAATGATCCCTACCACACTGAGAAGATAAGTTCACACTCCAATCAGCTGAATTAGCCAGATCAGCAGAACATAAGGTTAGATCTATGGCACGGAGTTTCCCAGTGTGGATATCAAGACGGGTACCAAACCCGTCATTTAAAAAGACCAGATAAGTCACTCACCACTCGGCCATTTGAGTCCGTAATTGTAATTCCCCACAGAACATGTTTTGTGTTAAAATCAACACAAATAAGAACTGGGCCTGTAAGAGTACATAATAAAAGGTTAAAATCGTCAATATTAAGATCGTTCATAGGGTTATATAAATCAACAATATTAATAACCTTATTATCAAGTGCGACCTGTATACATTGAAACTCAATGCTATTAAAAACGGGTAAAATCACCTGGGTGAAAGCTGTCATTCTTAATAAGAGACAACTTCAGGGGGGGGGGGGAGAGTAAGCGTTTCAAAATAGAGCAAAATACAAGATGTTGGGGTTTTATCTTTACCTTTTGGTTAAACGCTCTGCCTTTGTTACCATGTATTTTTCTAGAGACTATAACCCCCTCTTCGTCGATTTCACCGTCCACCCCATGATCCTGTCTCTTCCCCCTTGCTGTGTAAACTTGATATCCCTACCCATAATGTTATGCATATTAAGCAACTCTTTACCTGACCAGGATTTATACATGTTTTTTGTAAATTTCTGTTGAAGTTTTTTCACCATTCTTACTGGGCCACCCAATGCTCTGTGTAAATCCTGGTCAAATCTATAATAGGGTTCAAGCAACCTACTGGTGTACCACCTGCGGTTGACATAATTATATTAAAGTTCACTTGCTCTTTGTTTGTACGTGGTTCTTGACCTTTGTTGTCATTGCTTTTGTTGTCCTAGCCTTTGTTGTCTTTGCCTTTGTTACTTTGTTTGACGTTTTCTTTATGTGTGGTCTTAGGTTTTCTTTCACAAATTCTGCTTGATTGACTGGACGATCGGTCTCGTTTCCTGGGGTCTGTAAAATCAATGTCCATATCGTCTAAGCTTTCATTCCCTTCCATCGTTCTCTCTCTAGTTCTCGAAATCCCGAAAAGACTAAGTACAGGTTATAAAATATACAATAGTATCAATATGAACACACTATGTGAAAGCACGGGGAATTGGTTATTACGCACAGTTAGATATTGACAGATTGGTTTTTGGGCGACTCGGAGCAGGGAATCGGACGTAAAGAAGCCCAAATTAATATATGCAGAAATGACAGTGTTTTCACAAGTTTGATTAACTAATATCAAAATGAATGAAGGAATAAATAAATAAAGCAAATATTTTTTTGTGTTTCAAGGAAACAAGTGTTTAGCAAGTAACCTAACTTTTTAGGCTACCTGCACGATAGATCCAAAAATGGGGAGGGGGAGAGAAAAAATAAGAGGGAGAAGAGCAAATACTGAAAAGGTAAGAGGAGAGGAAGAAAGAAAAAAAAACAGGAAAAAATATATAAAGGAGGCAGAAGAGAGTAAATCTCAACATTGGAAATAAAGCAAAAAAGAAAAAGTATATAAACAAATGCAATGAACTAAAGCAAACTCAAAATACAACCAAAATATGAGCAGAGCTGGGAAACGTCTGTATTCCTTGATACCTGTGGTCCTAGTCCAAGTCAGTCCAGTCATACTTGGGACAACAAATTTGAATTTAGATGGCGCTCACTTTGAGAAAAGTATGCTGGCCACTATCTGTGCATTAAGTTTGCTTATATGATGAATAAATCTGTTAAATACTGCACGGTGAGTTTTGTAAATAAATATATATAAGCAATCTATTGGTATGATTTTTATCCACAAGAAGACGATGAAGAGAAAAGAATGCAATGATAGTACTGAGTGCAAGTACACCAGCTACTGAAGAACCCAACGACCCTTTGATAATATCAGGATTAAAAAGGCCATAAAATACTGTGAACCCAAGAAAGGGATATAAACATGATGCACGAACTATTTGGTACGTTTCACAAATGACACAATCCAATAATTAAGTCCGCTTATTTACAAGACTACTGATGAGCATACTGTATTATGATTAAGTTAAAAATATGAGTATAATAATTTCACGCTCAACAAATCAGACCACAGACCAGTGCGTGTGATATAAATACATAATATTAAAATACGATGTCCAACCGTCTACATACTGCATTCACCCGGGGCCTCCACTGGCACCCCGAAGACTAGCAAGCAAGTAGACATTTGTACATCATTATATAATTACAACACATATAAGGAAAGTGGGAAGAGGTGCCGACATACTGACTGCGTCACATGACTTCACAGAATAGTCTTCCGGTAAACCTATTCTAAAGCACATACCAAGAATCTAACGATTCGTGATATGTGTTGTATCTCGGGTACGCTTTTATTGTACCTGTTCATGTGGCAACTTGGATGATATGACCACACGGCCCCTAGCACCGGCATAAGCGGTATTAGATACAAATCTAGAGAGCTATGATGGAAATACTCTGACAACTCTTATACTGGCAATTGGTGAGCTGTTTCGCTGTGACAACTCGTACATTGGACATTGGTGAGCTGTATCATCGTCAGATCTAAATGACGGCATTAAACACAAAAGACTAGTCCGTAAGGCCCGATGTCGACCAAGCATCAACTTCCCACAAATGCCAACAATACTAATGGTCTAATTTAGTTTAACATGAAGCGACGTGTTTATAATATATAATTCACCACTGCTTTAAATACTTTATCCCTATTCTTTTCGGGCTTTAACATTATCAAAATTATGATTAAAAACCCCAACTAAAGTAAGGTCAACGAATAATCGATGCCTATGCCTAGTGTTTCGTGTACAGTTTAAAAGGTAATGCTCAACTGTATCCATAACATTACAGGGGTCACAAAGGCCAGTTGGATGCAGGTTCATAATGAATAATACACTATTTACTGCAATATGTCCAGACAATAATTTAAACAAAAGAACCTCTGCCATACGACTGGACATAGGTACAGAGGCTCCTGTTGTAACACAAGGCTGAAGATTATGATAAAAACGGCCTTTGTTGGAGTACATCCACTCCTCCTGCCACATGTCAAAGTATGGCTTCAAACGAGCCATAACTTCATTAACATTCAGAGGAGCAGGTAAAGAGATATTAACTAAAGACCACGCTTTTTTGGCTAGCTGATCAGCCATTTCATTGCCCCGTATATTACAGTGAGCCAACATCCAATCAAAGGCCACCGTGACACCTCGATCTGACAAAGTTGTAATTGCATGCATTATTTCATACAGGAGAGGACAACTCTCCGACGGATTGAAATTACATAACGCATGAACGGCACTTCAGGAATCTGTAAAGATTACCACTCTAAATGGATTAAACTCACTAATCCACTGCAAAGATAGCAAAATAGCTACCAGTTCAGTTTTAAACACAGATACATGGTCGCTCAGACGCTCAAAACGACTATATTTTACCTCCGGAACACAAAACGCGGAGCCAGTTTTACCTGTATCCGGGCACTCAGACCCGTCCGTATAAATATGTAAATAGGAATTCCAGTTGAAAAAAATGTGCTCTTTAGCGCACAACTGAATAAGATTTGGGGAGTCACTCTTCTTAATCTTCATATGTAACTGATCAGAAACCAAAGGATTAACAAACTGCCATGGCGGAAAAACATAAGGAGAAAACTAAAGTAATGAAAAATCCTGAACAGAAAACTGATTGAATAAGTTCTTTACCCGTATACTGAAAGGCTCAGCACGGCGCACATTAGAGTCAATAAAAAACCAAGAATCATCCAAAGTACGACTCGCTGGATTATTATACGAGGGTTTTAATTTCAATGCATATTTCACAGTGCAGAATTTGCGGCGTATAAAAAGGGGGAACTCGTTGCAAGCAACCGGCATTACATTTAATGGGGTATTAGACATAGCTCCAGTACAAATACGCAACGCCTTATACTGAATGGTCTAATTTCTTTTGGGCGTCTGAGCAGCCGAATCATACACCTGGCAACAATAATCCAGGCCAGATCTGATCATTTCCCTGTATCACATTTAGTTACTAAGTAATCAATGCGAGGACCCCAAGTTAATTTTTTATCAAAAACCAAACCAAGAAATCTAAAAGTAGTACACACCTTAAGGCGAACACTAGTCAAAAATAATTCCAGCACAACTGGTAGTGGACGCCTGGTAAATAATACTGCTTCGGACTTGGCAGGGGAGAATTTAAATCCCCATTTCTTACCCCAGGTCACAATATCGATAAGGCCCTGCTTGATATACCTGACAACCACATTAAAATTTCTACCAGAAAACCAAATGGCCTTGTCGTCCACAGAGAGCATTTAAGTTTGCTATTTACGGATAAAGGGAGATCATTGATCATAAGGTTAGATAACGTAGGGGAGATAACACTGCCTTGAAGGGTTATTTTGAATATTAACTGAACGAGAATAATCTTTATTAATTTTAACTTTAATAAAACGATTCTAAAGAAAACTTTTCACATATCCTAGCATTTTGCCAGTAATACCATAATTAGTTACATAACCCGATAGAATTATATTGGTCCAATATGACAGGATGGAGATCAAGTTCGAGACCCATATTCAGTGTAGGTAGGGGCTTGGGGCTCATTACCCGACAGTTCGGTCAGTCTTTTGTAGACATTCTACTTTGGTCCCTTGTGATGATTCTATCTTTCTAAAGCTTCTCATCTCCATATTTGCAATATCCCCTGAATTTCGTAAATATCAAGGAACAGAATGATCCACTAATATAAACAATCTTTTATTATGAACGATGAGCAGATCCAGTAGTAGATTACATCCAAAAGCCTATAGGCTCTAGTTCTAAATTTGCACTATACGACATATCGTCTTTACACAAAGTAGGAACAGATAATGATCTTTTATTGCCATTGATGGCTTTAACCTGGTGCCATGCTCCTTTGAGATTAGTCTGGCTATTTATGGCCGAGCAGAAATTTCGCCAGGAACCTTATTTACACCCTGTGCTATAGCTTTTTTCCTTTTGTACTCGACGATATCAACATACAACCTAGTACGGCACGCCCTATTTTTAGCCTTTCTCCTATCTTTAATTGCCCGGTCGCAATCCTCATTCTATCAGGGAACTGTTTTTTTAAAAGGGGGATTCTCCGAAGTTTTTGGAATAGAATTATTCGCGGTTTCGTTTATGGCACCTATTACATTAGTTTCGAATACATCAACATCATCACTGAAAATATCATTTGTCAAAAGTATTTTTGATATGCTTGTCAAAAGCATGCCAATTATCTATCTTTTATTTCCAACGAGGCGGTCCACCAGTTCCACCAGATACTACAGATATACCGAAAGAGCTATAAATTGGAAAGTGATCACTTCCACAAGGGGGGAGGCATGATCAACATCCACGTACAATTACTTGATATATCTTGGGAACACAAGGTGAGATCAATACAGGACCAGGTACCAGTCCTTATATTAAGTCTTTTACCTGACCCATCATTCAAGAAAACTAGATTATTATTGTCAATAAAATGACTAACGAGCTTACCATTACAATCACTGAAAACACTAACCCATAATACATTAAAGTACCCAGCAATTATAAATGAACCAGGCATATAAAATCATCCATATCAAGCTTATTACATGGGTTGTATAAATTGACAACATTAATTACCTTTCACTTTCTGTTGATATTTGAACAGCTGGACATTCAATGCTTCCAAATTTGAGGAGCTTAATTTCACTATAAGAAATTTCTCGTTTAATAAACGTTCACCATGGTTCTTACCAATTCTATCCTCCCTAATGGGAACATATCTTGGTAATGTGAAATTTAGATTGGGTTTTAAAAAAGTTTCCTGAATACATAGCATATCCGGTTTAACCGGCAGACCAAATATATAATGTTTAAACTCTTGGCATGTGCAGTAATGCAAAGTAATGCACTGAATATTTTGTTGCAAAATAGTGAAAGCCATGATGACAGCGATGATTAATAGGTGCTCAAACGAAGCCATTAAGGATCAGCGGAAGTTACTGGTACCAAATATTGTAGGATAGAATTTGGTGTGATGACGTCAGTACCAACATCCTCACCCAAACACTTACTAGACATGTCGGAGATATCTTTCAATATTTTCTGGTGGAGGCAGTCTTTCACCTCAACACACTTAAAAAATACACGGGTTATGAATGTGATTAAATTAATCACTGTAATTGGGGGAACCGCATCAGTTTGAGAACCAAAGGACACTACTTTAACTTTCGGTGTTGGGACATACGCCGGAGCACTGCGAGCTGAAGTGCAAAGTTGCGAGGACTGCCATAGCAGGGGTTTGAGGCAGAATTCTCTGCTGAGCATTTTCAGCCCGAACAGTCTTAAAGCTTGCGAATAAGAGATTTGTTGTGTAACTTTAATATACTGAGCCTTGTTTGCTTCTTTTCTTACTGGACAACCGAGCCAAGCCGCGCTGTGACCACCATGGTAGTTCGCACAGCACGGCGTCTCCATATTTGGACAAGCAGAATATTCATGTTGGCCACGTGAACAACGGAGTTTTGCTTTACATTCCGATGCCACGTGACCAATACGTTGGCATTGAAAGCACCAAATAACGGGTGGAATGTATTCTTTCACCTTAAATTGCTGGAAGCCAAGAACTACTTCAGGTGGAAGAGGCCGAATAAAAATGAAGCATAACACAATTTGTGGAAGTTTTTCTCTCCCCCTAGTAAGCCTCTGCACTCTAACTACATGTTGTTTTTAAGTACCTTTGGCAACTCATCATCAGAAATGTCTGTGCTACATTGTAAATAACGCCTCTTGGCTCAGTTTCAAGGTACATTTAACTTCACGGCCCATAAAGGTGCCAGTTGACAGCAATGTTTTGATCTGTTTAGCCTGGGAACATTTTATAAGCATACTGCCCGATTGTAACTTTTTCACTAACTGAACTTGACCTACCTTCTTTTGGAGGGCAACGCCGAAGTTGATAGGATTCACCCTGGCCAGAGGAGTCCCACCAACAGCGGACATAAACACGATCATCTCGGGATTTTCCTCGGTATTCTCAGTTCTTTCAGCTTTCTTCTTTTTCCCCAGATTTAGAAGAGTCCTCAGTAACTACTTCATCTCTTTTATGCTTCCCTAACTTCGATTGTCCAGTCAATAAAACCTTGACTGTCCAGGTAAGCTACGTCCATATCATCCTCTGACTCGTCCGACATGACGAGCCAGTGGACCTACACAAATACACAAAAATGGAGATGAAGTGCGATTTAAGACAACACGAAAAAACAGGTTTACAACAATAAAGCGGTTAGCGAGACAAGTCCCTGGGGCGACTCGGGGAGAAAAATAACAAAAGGAGCCCAAATCAGCAGTGCTGAAAAGACTGTGCAAAATGAATATGATTGACTAGTATCAATGTATATATAGAAATCTGTATAAATATATATCGAAAAGCAAACTCAATGCACGAAAGGATACAAAATTGTCTTCAATCGAAAGACGTTCTTCGACGCTCACGGCCTGCAGTCGAATCTGCAGTCTGAAAATCAATAAGTCCATACTTGGGGCAAACTGGCGCGCCCCGCATTTATATGCTGACGGGGGTGGATTAAAATTTCTGGCGAAACCCCGAGTGCGGACGTGGTGTGAGCGGTTAAAGCCAACCGGTTTGATCGCGGACTCAGTGTATAAAGTTTGCTTGGAGTTCAATGTAAATTCCTTTCTCCAGCTTTCTCTTTGCACAAAGAGAGTGTAATAAAACATAACGCTAAAAGATAAATTGTGTGGGAAATATGTGGAATTTAACTAATTTATACGTGTCGACGATAAATGTGCTTGAAAATGGTTTGAATTGGAGGTTTGCATGCTGAATTTGGTGTAATTTGTTTAAAATTTGCGCCGGGAAGGTAGACACTTGTTTCATAATTTAAGATACCCACTTAGCATAAAAGAAGCGTCAGGATAAATTAAGTACGGTAAACAGGCTGGCCTTCATCTCTGCGTTTTGATCGATTTTAATGTAATAATTATGAATACAGTTTTAAATTGCCAATCAGTTGGGCTTAAACTTATAACAACAGAGCCGATAATTGGCAACGATTTGGTGCAAGACTCGCGAAATATAATTGACAAAGGATGTGCTGCAAGTTGTATTGTCAGTCTTTTTTCCAGGATATTACCTTTTCAATGGGAGGTCTTACACCAAAGCCTTGCCCGATAATTACTTGAAGGCCAATTATCTCTTTTCTTCAAGGACTGGCGCAGTTATAATATTCTATTAATATTCTTATATATACATATTTCATAATACCTGATTTCTCCATACATGTTTGACTCGGCTATTTCTTATAGCTTTCCAGTGTAGTTATTCGCGGATGCTGTTTGTATGCGGAATCCGTCATGTAAGCCTGTTTATAGGCTCGATCAGTCATGTAAGACCATGTCCACTGGTGTGGCCTGGGAGCTGTTTAGCAGCGCCTGGGATTGAGGATTTACCTCCTACAAAAGGGTCCGCCTGGCAATATTTTGTCTCTCGAGCACGGACACTGGAACCAGATGGTTGGATTACTCTACACAGATATCTCGCCCTCTTCACCACTAAGTTTGGTGAATTTACACCAGCCTCAGCACTACAAATGGTGCATAGACGTCAATCTGAAACCAGGAATTTTTCGTGGAATAATTCTAGCCCATTTTTTCGCCCAAGGAGAAAGACTGGCAGGTACGTGTTTCTGTCAGCGGCATACCCATGTGACTCTCGCTGCAGGTTTATAGACTATGCAGCATGAGATGTAACTGTTCTTTCAATGTTTGTAGGGACTAGTTAAGCTTTTGATACCGTAGTTTCTCTACCCTTTTTGACGGAAATTAAGTGTTTTTCAAAATTTATCGACCGCGTGTCATTCGACCTTCAACTTGACTCCTGGTGGATTTCTGCACGAACTCAAAGGTTGCGTGTACATATCGGCTTCTCTAGCTGGACGACACAAAAGGGTTATATTTGTTAGTAGATAAATATGATAGTGTGCTTAAATAAATATGCATGCGTTAATTTTTCAGTTGGGGAGAAAGACTGACAAATCCGTATTTTCGTCAGTGATCTCCGAGGAGCGAGAAAGCTAAAATGTTCCGTGTCGCGGTGTTAAACCTAACTGTTGAACGAATATTTCATTCTGCCAGTACATTAATCACTGGTAGCCTGAGCACAGGACGATTTGAACGGCGAACTTATTTGTACATTTAACATTTCGTGTCGCGTTAGTTTGACTGCTTTTCATTGTCTGGTTTGGCTCTAACTGGAAGAAGCGTAGCTCGACTGTCTTCTTTCACTGCATAACCGCTCAATTCTTTTGGCAGGTTTATTTCTTCGCTGAATTGACGATCTGTAAATACGTGGTACAAAAAATTCATAGTTCGTTTACGCTTCACAGGTTTAAAGGTTGTGTGAAGCTTTTATTTGTGTTCATCCTAATGAATCGGTTGGTTTGCAGATCACTTATTCGAATTCTTATTATTTTGTGAATTACTGAATCCTCATAAATTGACCAATTTTGACAGGATCTCTGAAATATTCTGGAAAATTAACAAGTCTCTTTGGCTCGGAAATTTGCACCAATTTTGTGTCATTTTGTTATTCGGTTCGAATTTGTCAATTGTGGAGATTGGTCTTATAAAATTAGTGCACTTGACTTATATGGCTTATATTATCCAGTTATGGTCAGGCAACATTTTCGGTTACATTATTTCATTCAAATGATTTAAATGAAAGTTCATCTGAGGATTCATTTGCACATAGGTTTGTTTGCTTAGTATCTGTTATTAGATAGTTTCTGCACCGCATTTCAATATGACGGGTTTCAAAATTGAAATGTATACAGCAATTAGAACTGTCTTTAAAAGGTATAATAATTCACGTTGATAATTTACGTCGATAATTCAGTTACGGTCTACAGTCCCTTAACTCGGTTCACCTCGGAAAGTTTGTGTAAAGTAACCAACGTCAGACCAGAATTTTTCCTGAATTTAGAACACTTGTTTAATTACCAAACTTACTGCTGAATTCCGGGAAATGCCCACTTTTTATTTTGTTGTTGATGCACCCTATTGGGTAGAAAAACTTGATGAATGCTTATGAACACCTGAAAATTGCATTAGACAATCAGAGAAAACACATCGAAATGCTTACAATGCATTTAGCCAATGCAAAGATTCATAATAAAACTCTTGAAATCGGTTAAAAGATACGGGACTAATTGAACTAATTGAATTGGTTTCTCAATTTGAGAGATTGCAAAGTTCAATACATCGCAATGTTGATCAATCTGTTGATTATGATTTTTCTTACCTAGAAAAATTCCTAGTTAGGTATAAATCTCTCTTAGACATGTCGACTCCACACTTTGATCGCCTAACTAGTTCTCTCAAAACAGAGTAAAATCTACAGTAAATAAGAGGGAACACCCTATTTCTTCTAGTGGGAGAGGTGATGCTAGGGATATTACCGAGAAGGGCCAAGGGCTACAGCTAGTTTAAACTAGCCGGGGTTAGGCGAGGAAGCCGCGACTCGACCCTTCTACTGAAGAATGGTCAAAGAGCTGGAAAGCTAGGGGATGAAACACAGCAGATTCCGACAGAGTTATCGATCTCGGTAACTAGTAATTGAATTCCGGTAAGTTTATAGATTCCGTCGGTCCTTTGGGGGGGTGGATGAATCTAACTAATCGGAACGAGTCTGTGGGCTTGGTAACAGAATCAAAATCTGTTAGTGCGCAACATCCATATTCCCCTTCACCAAGGCGAAAACTACACAGTGCATTTTCTATAACCTCAGACCAGTCAGTTATGCCAGTTGTTGAGAACCAAGGTGGATGACCGGAGATATGTTTGGGCCCACAGAGCGTGTTTTCAAACTTTATTATCGCCTCATGAATAATTAAGTCAATTAGCGGTGACTGGAGAATCGTTTTGTAAATATATGTATTGGCACGATACCATAGTGCCGAAGGTATAGTTCAATATTCACTATGATATTTCTGCGGGTTGATAGATTTCGCTGGAACCTTGGCTAGTGAAATATGTTATAACCTACATTATTGTAAATAATGCAACAATGTCACTGGTATTCCTACTGCATCACTTCTTGTTAAAGTAAGCACCGACTTTGTATGTTTGTGTATGCTCGGCATTATTTTATTCCATGGGACGTCCTCGATACTCGCTAGGAGTTAATTGTTCGAGCAGATCTATCATCACAGCTCACGAGCTACCGTATATAATTTCGCTAAAGCTGGTGCTAGGGAACGTGTGGATACCTCCGTTAACACATGAACATCAGCAATAAAGGCGCGGCTGAGATACTAAGGCTACGTCCGAAAATCCACCGTATTCTCGGGTCTGAATTGGAGGTAAAAACCGTCCTTTTAAAATTGGAAGATAGTGCCGAGTTTAAGTTGTGAAACAAAACTTGTACATAAACTTGGCTTTGCGGTCATCAACTGACCGTTTCAGTTTATATATGCTTTTCGTCTGTATGCATTTTGGTTCCCTATCCCATATAACAAACTTGCAGTAAATCGTATTGGTGAGGGTAATCGACTGACCTGTTAAATTACACGATGATCGCTGGTGGCAACTTTTCACCGCTGATAGGTCATATGTGTTTCAATGATACGGTTTATTTTTATGTAGAATAGGGAATATGAGGGCCTGTCACGATCCTAATTCGTGCTCAGTCGAAAACAATGTTGAGAAATCGGCTGTAAATTTCACAAGCTGTAACATTTTGCTTAAAATCATAATGTTGATAGACTTGATTATTCTGAGGACTGGTGGGAAAGCTTGCATGGTTATTTTATCTTTTGCCATTGCATAGTTTGCAGAAGTTGTTGGAATTTACTCCATGAAAATTATTTATTGTTCTGAACCCTCTGACCAGTGTAAACAAATGATATATCAATGATATTTCAATGGATTACCATTTAAGTTTTTTGCCCTACAGTAACGGGCATAGTCGTAAATAAATTGCTGGACAGTTACTCAATGCGAAGTGTTTGCTTGTGCATAGTAAGTGAACACCTAGGGCAAATTGCTCATTTCAGGTTCACGAAGTGCTATTTTAAGCCGTTGGTGAAATGAACAAATTTGTACATTTCAGCCAGTCGGATGGTGCTTTACCTTGGCTGTCTGGATAAGACGCAATTGGTCTTCAACATATCACTTGCCATGATTATTATTTCTGTACTTGTATTCTATGCGTTACATGGCGGCCATTGTCACGAAGGTGACCACGGTGCCCTTCTGTCTGGTAGGCGTATTATTCAGGTGCGTGCCTCCCGGGTGGTGACTTGCTAGTTTCACAGGGTTTAACTTGTCGCCCATAATGTAAAGAGTGGCAATTGGGAAAATTTGTTGTTGGATTCGCGATGTGTGGTTGACAGGGAACATGCTGGAAATTGTATTGTTAGTCTTTTGCCCACGCCATGTGGAGTGTTGCTTTTTCAATGTGAGGTCTTATATCAGAGCCTTACCTGCTGTAGCTTGATCTGTATACGTGTATTATTTCACGGGGATTATTTCGCTCTCTGTTCTGTTTGAGGGAAGGAATAATTGTGGAGTACCTTCTTTATTGTATATACACTGAATACAATTCTATGGCGGAGTTTTCATGTCTTCATATGATGTATATTATTAATGGCGTACTCGGCTATTCAGAAGTTAGGATAAGGTTACAGCTTGTCTTTCCGGATATTCTCATATTTAGCAGGTTTACCAGACGTCCACGATGCTCACCAATTAACATCGGATGAGTTGTTTGAGCAGATCTGTCATCACAGCTCCCGAGCTAGCGTATCTAATTTCGCTTAAACCGGCACTAGGGGCCGTGTGGACACTACATTGTCTCCACATGAGAAATCACCTCTTGCATATCGCTCCAATTCGCACTGTCTTTATAGTTCATGCGTCAATCGGTAGCTATATTTTAGTTCTGCATGGAACGTTTTTAACTTGACGGTGATTGATCCGGTTGGGAAATCGATCAGAGTGAAATCGTTGGTAGGTTAGGTTAGTAGTCTAGCCTTATGCTAGATATTTTAGTATTATTATTCGTGTTGTGAATCCCGCTTTTTACTAACCCTGGCGATTCTGCGTCTTCCCTGAGCCCAGAGCAGCCACTGGGACAGAAGATTAATACCCCCTTTGTCCACTAATCTTGTGTTGAGTATGTGGCGTCTGAACTGTATTAGGCATAGAGTTCGCGTACGGATAGGTGGTCGATTTCTTAACCGGGACACTGGTATATCACCTTTTGTAGGATCGGTTTAAAAAAACGTAACTTGGTTCCAACCAACTGGCGACGCCGGACTTAAATATTTTAACCTTTTCTCGTTACAGTGTTCTAAACCTTTGAAATCATAATCCAAGTCTGTAA
This sequence comes from Hanleya hanleyi, assembly GCA_036873755.1. Lineage (NCBI taxonomy): Eukaryota > Metazoa > Mollusca > Polyplacophora > Lepidopleurida > Hanleyidae > Hanleya > Hanleya hanleyi. The sequence continues at coordinate 42,108 of JAVTVY010022441.1, read as the reverse complement.
TCCATATTTAAAGTTCAAATTATTCCTCCGGCATGCACAAAATGTCAAAGATTTACTCAAAAAGCGAAATCCATATATTGATGTTCAAATCCGTAGTCAAAAAGCATTGTCCGTATTGGTTCGTCTGCCAATTCCTTACCCTGTATTCCTGCATAACCATGTATCCATGCCAAGTAAATATCAATATTATTAAATTGCATAGAAAAGAGAATATGTCGGATTTCATAGATAAGATATTTTATTGCCATAAAACATCTGGCGCCCACATGGAGCGAATACATAAAACATATAGAAAAAACTAAAAATAAAAATAATAATAATAAAAATAAAAATAATTAAAAAAAAATTAGACACTGGAAACTTATAAAATACATCCAGAGTACATAAAAAATACATTAGACACTGAAAACATATAAAATACATTATATACACAAGGTACATGTACATCAGACAATTACAAAAGACAATAGTTATAATGAGCAGTATGTGAGCACCAATGTTAAAATATCAGTTTCTTATAAAAACACAAAGGGCCGAAGATCGGGAGATTATCAACTATCTTTCTTATTCCCGGAAGACTATAACATTTGGTAAAACGCATCAGACTAGTTAGTATTAGACCGTGTCATATGCCAATGGTGTACAAATACAGGCTTCTAACTTGGAGGCAGTCAGTTACATATCGTGCTAACTTTCGACATAATATAGGATGTTCGTTCGTTAATAACCAGATAAACTGATCATCTACTCCTAGTTTGATAAACAGTGGGCAGTGAAATGATACAGTGCGCAGAAAGATTTCTCTATACTTTTTAAAGTGTGAACATCTCAGTAGGAAGTCTTTCATCTTCTACTTCGTCAGTATTACACAAATTACATATGCGATCTTCCGGTTTACTTTTCTTATAGCGACCCTGCTCAATTTTGGAGCTTGTGCGCACTTATACGCAAAGCACAAAGCTGTTTTCTATGTTCTCTGCTTTTCACTAAACTATATTTTTCTTCATTAAAATGTTCTTTGAAGATCCTAAAAGTTCGTAACTTTGCAGAATTTTCGACAGTATTTTTCCATAATGATTTATATTCCATTCTCAGTTTTCCTTTGATTTTTTTTAATAATATCAATAAGTTGGAACTTAGCAGGAGTTTGAAAGACAGTTTCCATATTGAAATGGTGCAATATAAAGTTAATACTTCGGGTCCAGTCAGTAAGTGGCAGTTTAATAGTTGAATCAAAATTACAGGAGTATGCCTCATGCATAAGGGAATGTACATCCGCAGTTACTTTATCATATTAAGAATTATGTCTAGCATACAGGGAAACTACCCAGTTCTCCCAACACGGCATCATTTGTACTCTTCCTATGTACTCCTAATAAATCTCACTCCCATAAAGTAGAATTGGTTTTAAGGTGTGACTATATAAATTTAGACCTGTCAACTGACAAGAAATTCAGATGTTTACATAATTTAAAGTAGGCTTTCAATCCACGATTGTGTAGGTCTAGTTTAGCTCTTGTAAAGCTTCCGGAAGCCGAGAAGATCATCCCCAAGTATGTATAAGTTTGTGTGTTCTAACACCTTGTCTTGATATTGCAAGTTAGTTTGTATAAGCCTTCCTAGTTTGTTAAAAATTAATACTTTTGTTTTTTCGATATCAACTAGTAGACCCCAATCTTTACAAAATTGTTCTAGTCTAACAAGACAGTTCTGTGAGCCATTTTCGGTGGAGGATAATAGAGCCACATCGTCAGCATACATTAGACTGTTAATTTGCATATTGCCTAAGGAAACCGGGGAACATGTCATGTCAAAATAATTTGGGAGGTCATTGATAAAGATTTAAACGGATTTGGACTCAAAGGGTCGCCTTGTAGAACACCTATTTGAGTTTGAAATACATTTGTTAGTTTATCTCCTAGTCTTGCTCTTGCTGAGGATTCATTATACCTATTCTTAATTATCTTATAGAAATTCCCTCATGCCTAATTTGGAAATCTTAAGGAATAATCCAGCGTGTATCACCGTGTCAAAAGCCTTCCGGAAATCGACAAAACAGCAATACAGCTTTCCTCCTGGACGTGAAGTATATTTTTCCATAAGGGATTTCAATATAAACATATGGTCGGTAGTTCTGGCATTCTTTGTAAAACCCAGTTGAGTAGGGTGAATAATATTCTTTTCATTTAAATAATTTTCAGACGGACATTTAAGATACTGTAAAACAATTTTTCAAACCCGCTGTTGAGGCAGATTCCTCTATAGTTGCCTGGTTCGTGTGGGTCACCTTTTTTTGGTATTGGGGTTATATAGCCCTGTTGCCACTTGCGGGGATAGACACCACTGGTTGGCACCAAGTTGAACAATTCTGTTATACATGGTAAAAGTTCAGCCTGTCCATATTTCAGCATCTCATTAAGAAGAACAGATCCTGCAGATTTAACACTTTTTAGTGTTTTGATAACATCAGCTATTTCTTTTGATGTTATTTTGAAAACGAGCATTCCGAAGGGGGAGGATTTTTCCTCGACCAATAATTGTTTATCAAATTGGGTAATTTTTTCGCTCATGTGCTGTGGAATAGTACCCAGCTCTGCAAAGTGATCATACCACCGATCAGATGTAATTTGGCCGTCAGTTGTGACTGTGCTGTAATCTCTGGATTCTGAAGGTGATCAAGTAAATTAACTCAAATAAATTAATTCATTTAACTTAGTAGTTCCTGTTTAAATTCATGTTTCCTCCTAAGTTTATTATATCGTTTTGATAACCTGCAGAAAGATCCTCGAACAATTGGATCTTGTGGGAATGTTTTTCTAAGTTGTCCTTTGGCGATTAGGTCTCTTTTCAGACTAATCAATTCTTTGTCTACCCACAAAGGATCTTTGATTTGCTTTCTTTTTCGGGGGTAGGATTTCTTCAGAGATAGTTCGGCTGTAGAAGTAACCATATCAGCTAGTAGATCTGAAGCAGTCTCTACATTTATAGAAAATTCTTTGACAATAAAAATTTGAATGTTTTGTTGAAATAATGGACTGGTTAAAGCAGTTTGAAATTTTATAATAGTCATTGGACCATATATATTTTGGCGGTGCATTGATTACGTTTTGGAGTGATTGTGGAACAGTGTGGAAGTCAGTCATGATTCTTATCGTTAACTTGCAATGATCAGAGACAGTAGGAAGATAACTGCCAACATGGAAATACATAATATAAGACAATAGGTCTTCATTGACTATACAGTAGTCTACCACACTACACCCCCTTGGGGTAAAACAAGTATAACTGCCAAATTGATCACCTAGAGTTCTGCCATAAAGTATCCTTAATCTGGCTGATATACAGACATTTAAGAGTGTCTGCCTCTGGAGCAAACATTCTTGTCTTGACTATTCCTTACGGGAATTGGATTGTCCGTTAAATACCCTGGATAAAGTGGCAGATTACTATCGGAATCCTCCGTTATGAAGTCCTGTAAATTAGCTGTTCTTGCATTCATGTCACCAATTAGCATTAACTTTCCAAGAGGGCTATAATTTTGGATATCAGACTCTTAACTGACCTAGAACACCATCATCGATCAGTTCTGCGAGAATAACTAGAGTATTCCGGGGGAATTTGCATAAAACAAATATAAATATCGTGTAGTCTCGAATTTTGCACTTGGTACTTTTACCCATTGATAGTTGGTGTTGTTGTTTGGTAAAAAAAGTTAACCATGACCAGATATCTTGACGTGCGTATATCGCCAGTCCCCCAAAGTTTCTAGCACCTCCGCAAGTATTTGGCAAACAGACAGTATGACATCGATAACCCAGTAAAGATATATTAGTACTTCTATCCTAGTGTGTTTCACATAGACCAACAATATCATAATGTTCTATCTCTTGGATGAACAGCTGGTCATTGAGTTTGTTGTGATTTTTCGAAATCAAGCCATTGATGTTCCATGCACATATGCTCAGCCCCTTAAACAGCGGTGGGGTAGACGGCATATTATCAGGTAAGGATCTCAATTATGTGTTGATCGACCATATGTTCTACGATCTCTTCGATCAGATTTGTTGTAGTCTGTATACGATGAGCGGCTTCTCCAGGTATTACGTTCTGAAAATGCAGGTGTACGGTTGCTGAAGTTCGTGAGTATCCGAATAGACTATCCACTGTGTTACGAATATTATTTGCCAAGATGCTGGTTCCCCCAGTTGGGAGATGAACACCATCTCCACTCGCCAATTCCTTTTTTGGTTCACTTCTAAAAGCAATGTTGCTGTTATCAGATTGTTACATGAGTCGTCTTGTTTAACCTCGAGTGGATGAATGCATTTGTTAAAGTGACTTTGTGATTCACATCCTCGCTGTCAGACCGACTTGTTCCAAGGGAGATAACTAGTTCAACACCTTCAAATTCAGATTTGGTTTTCTCTACCAAGTCTTCTATCTTCTGTACACAGTGTTCGGCAGTGTTCTCTTTTATGTCATTTGTGAGACAGTGGAAAACCACCGCGTCTGGTTTATCTGTGGTTACATCAATCAGTTGCTCTGCTTCATTAATTGTATATTTTACATACTTCACGTCATATTTGGTTGATAGTTTTTCTGGTATTATATGCCTGATGTTGGAGGTTCCCACTAAAGCACGGTTAACCGATCATTCTGCCTGGTTTCTGTGCTTCTTTTCACCTTTTGGCTGTATAATTCACTTTGGTCCGTGTTTACCATAGATGTTATTGCTGGTTTAGCTCTTCTATTCTCCGTGGATATCTGTACAGGTTCAGCTCTTTTATTTGCGTTAACATCCTGCATATTGTTTGTTGAATTGAGAGTCGTCCACTCTGGAAGCATGTAGCTTCCAACTCAGTAGTTCGTCTTTAGCTTGCAACAGTTCACTGGTCAATTTGTTGTGTTTTAGCTCCAGAAAATTTATTGTTTCAACTTTTTGATGTGAGCTGGGCTTGAAGTGAGTCACACTGGCTTTGGGTCAGCTTTGCATGTTGTTGGGCATAGTCAAGTTGCTGTTTAGCTAGTTTTACCTGTCATTCCAGTTGAATTTTCAGGCGTTGATACTCCAGCTCAGTTTTATGTCGCATTTCTTGAAGTTTGGTGGAAAGGGAGGTCTTTTCCTTTTCCGCTATTTTCTCTTTCACTGAAGGATCTTGAAGAGGTACATGTACTGTGTCTTTTAGCTCTTTTATTTCACCGTAAGTTTCATATTCTCAAGTCTCAAATCCGCAACTTCTTAATATAGGTTAGAGACCTGTTGTTGTGGTTTGTCAACATAAGTTTTTTCACAGCTACACTTAGATGATTTAACCACTTTTTCCAAGGCATCTTTAATCGATGATTGGAGAATAGTTGTTGTATCCTTAATTCGGTTTGTGAGTTCATCTGACCAGTCGATAAAACAGGTCTTGAATAGTGACATCTGCTATGTTTGGGATGATGTAGTTGCTGTTTGCACAGACTCTGTAATAGTAGCCTTACATATAGTCGGTTTCATTGAGTCTGGTTTGCGAGTTCCTGTATATGCATTCACAGATTTACTCGGCTGTTTGAAGGCATCCAAGTTTCCCATTGCTTTCGTTGCACACACTGTACATGTATACTTTTCATTGACATTGATAACATATTTTGCTAGTTCATACACACGTAATGTAGCCATTCATTACAGCTGTCACACTGGATCATATGTTCATCATCAATGTTACTACAGTTTAAACAGTGATGGTCACGATTTGGGTGTTCACCCATAAAGTCATCAGGGACAGAACTCACATGGATTACCTGCTGTGTAGTTGTAGCTGGATTAGCTGGGCCTACGCTACTATCCAGGAATTCAGATGGTTGATCTACGTTCAGTGTCTGATATTCTTTACCACTCGGGATACTGTCGCCCTCTTGGATTCGAGCCTTTGTTCTGTCTTTTCCGTACCCTTTTTCGAAATCGGGTCTGGAGAGAGATCTTGCTCCCTCTTAAACACGGAAATCTGGTATTTCGGCAGACAACCTAACTTAACGGCCTCTTCGTAGCTAACACAGCCCTGATATGTGGCATTTTTGAATGTTTTCACTGAGCGATAACAATCAGCCCAGTTGGTGAAGATCCCGATCTTATGGCTCTGGAAACAGCGTAGAAATTCTTTTTATGTGGCATGTTTTCTCAGTTCCACATCCACGGTAGATTGTAAATAGTGTTTAAAATCCTTCAGTACATAAATAATTGTTAAAAGTTCATTAAAACCGTCTAAAAATTGTAGAAACTAATGATCGGATCAGAGAGTTGTTCTTAGCGATCCGCCATCTTGAACCGGAAGATCATAGATATATCACATATAATATACCAGAGGATTGATTCCAAGTCTGGAGCCTGCTACCTTGTAGGCTCCCATGTTCCAAGTAAAACTGAGTAGAGCTTGTAAAGCACTCGGTTAAAATACAGCTCTGGAGATACGGACTTCCTTAATAAAACTGAGCGCAATCAGAATGGCAATCGCTTCACCATTAAAAACTGACGCATGATCAGTTAGTCTAAAACCTTTACTATATTTAAGTTCTGGAATACAGAACGCAGCTTCCACTTTACCAGTGTCGGGACATTTAGAAGCATCCGCATAAACCTGGCAGTACTCGCTCCAGTTAGACTGGATATAATCGCGAGCACTGTCAGTTACAATATGTGGCGGATCCGACTTCTCAATTTGTGTACTGAAATTGATATAAACCTTCGGTGTGCTTAAAAACGATGGGTGGTAAATTTGGTTAAAAGGAGCCTGCATTGTCAGATCATTAGCACATTAAAAGTAAATCAATCAGATCATTAGCACAAGTCTCTTGGCACAATTTAAGGGAACGTTTTCTAAAAGGCGCATAGTGTCTAATGTTGCTCTGCAGAAATAAGTCATCGTACCAAGATGGCTCAGTAACAATGCTAGCAAAGTAGATATGTCTCCTAAGAAATAATGGCATTTTTTTACAAGCAATTTGTAAGGCTAATGAAGGAGTGGAACGAGGAGCTCCCGTGCATAACCGGAGAGCGTGCCACTGGATGGAATCAAGTTTTTGTTTTAATGACGTGCAGGCAATCCTATACAATAGATGAGTCTCGCCCATCTAGATTAATTGATCTTCTGTATAACATTAACGGGGTCTCTTTGTCAGCTTGTGAGAAGACCCACACCTCGTCATGTTGATGGCCTTCTGACATTTTAATAAGAGCAGATTAATGTGTTAATACTCCAAATTAAAGCCTTATCAAAGGTGACTCCTGGATGAGTCCCAGCACTTTATCCGGACATCATTATCTAACAATACAAGTGGTTTGGGAAGAACACAGATTCCGACTTTACTGGGGAAAACTTGAACCCGCAAATCTTCCCCCAGTTTAATAAATCATTCAGGGCTTGCTGAATATGTTGTACACAAACCCCGAAATTTCGTGAAGAGAACCATATAGCCTCGTCATCGGCAAACATCGAGCATTTAGTTTTGGGGTTTAAGCATTCAGGCAGGTCATTAATTGCAATGTTAAATAAGGTGGATGACATGACACTCCCCTTGGAGACCCCATTCTGAACAGGTGCGATACTTGACAGGGTGTTACCAATGCGGATATCTATAGATCTATTGGATAGGAAGGCTTTCAGCCAACCCAGCATTTTATCCCCGATGCCAATATTTTGTAATTTTATCAGTACACCCCGTCGCCATACCTTGTCATACGCATTCTCGATATCGAGAAATACACCCAAGAAATATTCTTTATTACATATGGAGTTTTTAATATTTGTTTCTAAAGTAACTATATGGTTAATAATACGTCTATTTTTACGAAAATCGCTCTGAAAACGATTTGAAATATTATTCTTGGTCAGAAGCCATACAAGTCTATTATTAATTAATTCCTACATAAGTTTACATAAGTGGTAGGTATGGGCAACGAGCCCATACGAAGCTGGGCAAGAATGGACTTTATTGGGCTCGGACACGGGGGTAAATATACTTTTCATCCATGCCCTAGGTAAAGTCATACGAGAACATTAACAGCAGATTCAGCCATATGCTTACAGAAGGTGTACCCAATGCCATCCTCCCCACGTGTACCACATTTGGTAGAATGTAATGGCTGTTTTCATTCGAGCAAGGTAAAATCAGTATTTATAGGCAAGCCATCAAATACGATGCTATTAAAAAGAGGGTCAGTGTCCTCTTCAACCTTATCCTTATGAATAATAAATTCAGGGTCATAATTGTTGCAGCTGCTAACATATGCAAAGTTATCCACCGACACTAAAGATTTATCTTCGTTGGAGACCTAACAATTATCACCCTGAGATAAGGTAGGTATTGGGGGCGTTTACTAGCCCCACGAATTCACCGGATTTTACCTGGCGCCAAACAGATTTGATGTTGGTGTTCGAGTTCATGGTAGAACAATAGTCCTGGCAATACTGCTTATGGGTAGATTTAATCAACCTTCGTGCTATGGCCTTTTTTCTGTTTGTACGCCAGGGGATGTTGGGAGCAGAGTGCGCCGTGCTCTATTTTCAGCTTTCTTTCTTTACTTAATAGCATCGTTGCCGTACAGCTATCATCCCACCAAGGTACAGGAATTTTAAAATTACCCGCAGATCCCGAAGATCTTGGAATACTATTAAAAGCAGCGTCATTGATTGCACCTATTAGATTGCTGTGGAAAATATCTACGTCATGTCTAAACAATTCTTCTGAAATGAAATCACACTCGTGACTAAAAAGAGACCAATCTACTTTCTTAATACACCGCCTAGGTGGGCTGACTGGATTGTTCACAAAAACGTTAAAAGCAAGTTGTATGTATATAGGGAAATGATCACTACCACACTGAGAAGATAAGTTCACACTCCAATCAACTGAATTAGCCAGATCAGCAGAATATAAGGTTAGATCTATGGCACTTAGTTTCCCAGCGTGGATATCTAGACGGGTACCAGTACCGTCATTTGAAAAAAGACCTGATCATTATTATTGATAAAATCACACACCACTCGGCCGTTTGAGTCCGTAAGTATATTTCTCAACACATGTTTTGCGATAAAATCATCGCAAATAATAACTGGGCCTGTAAGAGTAATGAAATGTTAAAATTGTCCATATCAAGACTGTTCATAGGGTTATATATTTTAACAATATTAATAACATTATTATCAAGAGTGACCTGTATACATTGACACTCAATGCTATCAAAAACAGGTTAAACCACCGGGGTGAAAGCCATAGCATTCTTAAGAAAAAATGACAAACCACCTAGCTATATTACCATCACCCCGGTCTTGACGGATGGGAAAATACCCAGGTATAGAAAAAAAATAGTACCGATTTTAAAAAGGTTTCATGTATGCATGAAAGGTCAGGTAATCATCACAATTATGTAAATAATGTTTAATCTCGGCACCATACGCAACGAAACTTTGCGCATTAAACTGAAGAATTGAGAAAGCCATGACGCAGATAAGGTGCGTAATGAATGCTGCGAAAATTGTTTTCTTTTGCTTGGGCAACAATAATTCATATATGAAGGCAGGAGCGACATATTCACCCACAAATGTTTGTCGGCGTAATAGCTGATCACTTGTAGCTTTTTTTTTCATTTTCATCTTTACTTGCAAATAAACCAGTAAACAGCTCGGCCACATATGCAACTATATATGTAACCAAACAACCTGTACTTTGTACGTCTGTTTGAACAGCAATTGTTTTCATTACTGGTTTTGTAAGAGGAGATGATATAATTTCATTTTAAACTGAGGGTTGCAGAGGGGGAATGAACTTGGCACTATAACATTTTTACAAGGGAACTCAACGGATGGAAGGGTCACTAGAGCCTTCTCTGCACAGACCGACTTATGTTGGCATTGTGGGGATTTGATGCTGTGTCGACATCGGGCCTTACAGACTGTTTTTTTTGTGTTAAATGCCGTCATATTCATCTGACGACGATACAGCTCACCAATTCCCAGTGTACGAGTTGTCAGTGACACAGCTCACCAATCACCAATATACGAGTTGTCGAGCATTTCCATCATAGCTCTCTAGATTTGTGTCTAATACCGCTTATGCCGGTGCTAGGGGACGTGTGGTCATGTCATCCAAGTTACCACATGTACAGGCACAATAAAAGCGTGTCTGAGATACAACATATATCACGAATCGTTAGATTCTTGGTATGTGCTTTAGAAAGGTTAACCAGAAGACTACTGTGAAGTCATGTGGCTCTGTCAGTATGTCGGCACATATTCATACCAACCTTATGTGTTGTAATTAAGGGCATCTATGTAGGAAAGCTTTCGGGTAACCTTTGCGAACTGGGCCTTACTGGCCTTTTTCAAAGCTGAACATCCCTCCGATACAATTGGCACATTTAGGATTTTCCTTGTTCGGACAATTTTCATATGAGTGGTTTTCCGAACAGCAATCGCCTTTTTCTTTTTATAACATACTATATCTTCGTATAACCTTCAACGACAAGCACGATTTTGTGCCTTCTTCCTATCTTTTATAGCCTGTGTACATTCATCATTCCACCATGATATTACTTTTTTAAAAAGGGGATTACCCGAAGTTTCAGGGATAGAAACATCAGCAGCATTATTTATGGCACCAATTATATTAATTTGAATTCATCTACATCCTGACTAAACAGGTTCTCTGTGAGTTTTCCTGCACTCAATATTAAAATAATGTCCAGTCGGCTTTTTTCAACTTCCACCGTGCAGGACCACCAAGTTAATTAGTCACAGCAGTAAATACGAAAGAATTATGAATAGGATAATGCTTGCTCCAAGCGGGAGAAGTATGATCCACAGGCTAAGTAAAATTGGAGTTTATATTCTGTGAACTTATCGTTAGTCCTTATATTTAAATGAGTACCTGACTCATCATTAAAAACACAATCAGACGATCATTATAATCATTATTAACACTACCCTATAAAATATTTGCAGCATTAAAATCACCACAAAAAATTACAGGACTGCATATGAGCCATTAATAAATTGAAATCAATTATTTCAAGCCTATTGCATGGATTATAAAGGTTAAGAACATTTACTGCCACACCTTTTAGAATTGACAATTGGATACATTCAATAGTTCTAAATGTGGCAAGCCTACTCGTTTATGACTAATATCATTTTTGATACAAAATAAGTCCTCCATGATCAACACCTATCCTATTTCCTCTAATAGGAGAATAGCCAAGTAACGTAAAATGTCGCTTGTAAACATAATAAATCTAGTTTTGCATCCAAATTAAAAACGTAATGTTTAAATTTTGACCATGTGCAAGGATAGTTTGTATGCTTTGTTGTAGTATAGTGAAGACCATGATGTGAATTAGGTGCCTTGACGCCATAACTGAGTATTCCCCACCCCAGAATATATTAATTTCAAAATGGATTTTGAAGTGAGTACTTCATCACCAAAACTCCGAAAGAGCTTCACAGCACATTTAGAAATAAAATGTAGTCTCTGTTCCTGTTTACCTTCCTCTCCTTTTACACATAGAAAAAATATCTCCGTGATAAAAGCAACTTAGCTAGTAATGGTTATTAGCGATACATGTTCAGTTTGAGGTTCTCTGCAGATTTTAATGCGAGATTTCAATAGTTTGACCTGAACTAAGGTAGGGTTACGTAACTGGACAGGAGTGAGAGGTTATTGAGATACTTCTAATGGCGTCATACTAGAGAAAGGGGTTGGTGGTATTGTGTCTGTAGCTGTTGTTGCTGCTGTTGTTCATTTTCAGTTCTGACTGTTCTTAGAGCTTGAGAATATGATACTTTTGAGTTACTTTAATAACCTGGGCTTTATTGGCTTCTTTTCGTACAGGGCAACCAAGTCATTTTAGCACGATGCTCCCCTTTACAATTAGCAACACATCATTTTGCAATGTTTGGACAATTTGCATATTTGTGCTCTCCTGAGCACCGTGAACACCGCAAATTGGCATTGCACGCCGAGGCCACTTGACCGAATCTTTGACATTGAAAACAACGAATCACGGGCAGAATATATTCTTTAATGGGGAATTTTTGAAAGCCAAGGGTTACCTCTGACGGAAGAGTTGCTGAGCTGAAATGTAATGAAATGGCTGTTGTCGGGACCTTCTCCCTCCCTTGAGTCTCTCTACCTTAACTTAACTGTAATTTAGAGGTAGCCTTTACTTCACTAGTCATAAAAGTAGCTGTTGCAAGTAATGTTTGAGTTGCGTGCATTTAATTAGCATAGCACCCGACTGTAGTTTTTATCTCGCCTTACGAAGTAAAGGGGGGATATTGTGAGGGGGGAAAGAGGATGTCGTCGTCGGTGTCGGTGTCCCCTGCCTGGAGATGATAAGGTTTTTGGTTTAGCAAGTTAAAAAAAAATCTAGAAAAATTAGAAAAAAAATAAAAAAAATATGGGGGGTGGGTATGCCACCTGGGGGTACTACCCCTGGGGTGCTCTAATGTTAAAATCCCTATGAATGAGTTTTGCGTTTAGCTGAAGTGCACATGTACATCTGTACTTGGAAAGTTTCTTGCAGTTGTCAGCTGTCATTGGATGATTATGAAACTTGGTACACATGTTTCTTATGATTAGAGGATGTACCTGTGCTATTTTTGAGAAGAAATATTAAGTTTTCTCCAAATTATGACAAATGAATGAGTTTTCTGTTTAGGTAAATTGTACTTGTAGGCCTCTACATGTATACATATACATGTACATGGTAAGTTTGCTTCAGTTGTCCGCTCTCATTGGATGATTACGAAACTTTGTACACATGTTTCTTATGATTGGAGGATGTACTTGTGCTATTTTTGAGATGAAATATTGATTTTTTTCTCCAAATTATGGCAAATGATTGAGTTTTGCGTTTAGCTGAAGTGCACATGTACATCTGTACACCAGTTTGCTGCAGTTGTCGGCTGTCATTGAATGATTATGAAACTTGGTACACATGTTTCTTATGATTAGAAGATGTACCTGTGATATTTAGGAGTTGAAATATTAATTTTTGTTCAAATTTTGAGGGTTTTGTCTTAATCTGCCAATAATAATGTACATGGAAAGTTTTCTGAAGCTGTCAGCTTTCATTCGATGAGTTTGACACTTGCTATCCAAGTTCAATGTGATTCAAAGATGTGCATGTGCTATTTAAGAAATATGACATTAAATATGAATTTTTTTCCTAATTATTGCAATTTAGACTTTGTACCTTTCCATTGATAAGGTTTTTGTTGGGCAAAAATTTACATGTAAATCTGTACATGGAAAGTTTGTTGAACCTTTCGTGGGATGATTATAAAACTTGGTGGACATTTTTCATGTTTTCCTAGGTCACAGCTCTCCCGCAGTAATCCCACACGGCACTGACCTATCCAGCAGTAATCCCAAATGGCATTGGCCTATCCAGCAGTATTGCCATACGGGACTGACCTATCCAGCAGTAATCCCAGACCGAACTGGTCTATCCAGCAGTAATCCCATTTAAGACTGGCCTATTCAGCAGTAATCTCACACAGGACTGACCTATCCAGCAGTAATCCCAATGGCACTGGCCTATCCAGCAGTAATGCCACACGGGACTGATCTATCCAGCAGTAATCCCAGACCGGACTGGCCTATCCTGCAGTAATCCCACATGGGACTGGCCTATCCAGCAGTAATTCCACATGGGACTGCCTTATGCAGAAGTAATCTCTCATGGGACTGACCTATCCAAATGTAATATGACACTGGATTGCAATTTGCAGCAGTAATTCCACATGGCAATGACCTATCCAGCCATAATTTTACATGGGACTGACCTATTCCGCTGTAATCCCACACAGGTTTAGCCTATCCAGCAGTAATCCCACACGGGACTGGCCTCCTCAGCCATAATCCCACACAGGATTGCCGTATGCAGCAGTAATCCCACACGGGACTGTCCTATCCAGCATTAATCCCATACGAGACTCATCTATCCAGCAGTAATCCCAGACAGGACTGGCCTATCCAGCAGTAATCCCACTTGGGACTGGACTATCTAGCAGTAATCCCACAGGGGACTATCCATCAGTAATAACATGGGACTGGTCCACCCAGCAGTAATCCTACACAGGACTGGCTTATCCAGCAGTAATCTCACATGGGACTGAACTATCCAGCAGTAATCTCACACTGGACTGCCCTATGTACCAGTAATCCGACAGCACTGACCTATCCATCCTACATGGGATTAACTTTTGCCAGTAATCCCACATGGGACTGATGTTATTGTCTGTACCAGATAATCTATTCCAGACATTATTGTCTGTACCACATCACCTATTCCAGACCTTATTGTTTGCTCTACATGTATGCTTTCAATACTGCTGCACCTATGGCGGATGACCCCGCAAGGCGAGATGTTGGGATTCTCAGAACGCTTGTTTAACTAAACTAACTGATGCTGAACCAAAATGAATAGGATTAATGTTTGACAAGGAGGTACCTCCAACTGCCGTCATGAAAACAGGAAGATCGGGTTCTTCTTGATCATGCTGACGTTGTTTCTTCCCCGTAGCGGAAGGCCCCTCTTGACTCTCACCTAGACCGCGTTTCTGACCAGTCTGGATAAAATCTTGATCCTGTATCTGTGACAAGGTGTCCATGAAGAAGTCGCCTTCTTCGGCCAACTCACTCCTTGTGAGCCAGCTTAATGTATAAGTAGACAAATAATAAGTAGAAGTACAGTGTAAAAGACGCCACACAAAAAGAACAGATTCCATAAATAGGTAGGTTAGAGCTATTGTTCCCTGGGACAGCTCCGATAGAGGCAACACAACAGAGCCCATTTTAGCAGTGCTGAAAACCTTGCAAACTTTTCAAACACAGCGTACAGATACACTGTTCACGTCTGCACTGCATACAATTATTTATGCCGATCACAATACAGAGAAAATAGAGATAGGAAAAGAGAAATAAATAAATAAAAGAAAAAAACAAAAACAAAAAACGGAAAAATATAAATCGACAAATTCAAAACTTTCAATACATGATAATTCAACTGTCAACCAAAAGCAAACTACATGCAGGTACAAACTATACACAAGACGTATGTTCACACTGGCGGCCCTGACGGATCTCCGATCAATGAAAAATCTATCTATTTTTAACTTTGACGCTTTCAATTCATCAGAATTATGCGCGCCAGATCTCCGAATTTTTTTTTTCAGCTTTTCTTTTGACATCCAATTTTCAACTTTTTTTTGATCGAACAATTTTGTCTCTTAGTCCGTCACGTTTCTTCTTCTTCTCGGCAATTTCCGCCTCATATCTGTTGAATGATTTTTCAGGAGATTTGGTATTCCAAACTGAATTACCTGGTGTGAGAGAGCTCAAAATGTCAGTTACTTCGCCGTCTCTATCTTGATTTTGGACTTCTTCACAGCCTCCTCCGCCTCACATATCAAGCCGTCAACTACTCTTCCTCGCACTAAAATACCGCTATTCCCTCCTTCCCTTCCTTCGCCATACAATTCCACCACGTTCTTCACCACCTCCTTCAACCCAGCTTCAACCAATTGCTCCCCCGTCATCACCACTCGCTCTTCACTCTCCACACTATCACAGTCCATATCACAACTCTCCTCGGCATGGCTATCCCCCTTTGTTTCCGCCTCCTATACATTTTCCTCTTCCATTTCCTCACCTTTCTTCAGTACTTTCTTCTCCGATTTCTCGCACCATTTTGCAGTGTGGCCTACTTTCCAACATCGCCAGCACTGGGGTAGGCGGCCTACCACGGACAACTGAGCAGCATTACCTCCGATAATACACTAGTATGGCATGGCATCTACAGCTTCAACTTCACATATAAGGATCACTTTGATCAATCAATCAATTTTTAATTTGGGTGGCGCTTTCAATTTAATAAAATCATGCGCGCCAGGTCGTTGCATTGAATTCGATGTACAACATAAATATTGATTTAAAATATCCAACTATACGGATTTGTAATGGATTAAAAAACATGTAAAACAAACTCCAAAGGTGTTATTTAATGTCATGGTGAGGTTAGAGACATAAAAGGAAGGGAGCATATGTACGGACCAACACACTTGATTTAATAGTAATAAAATCCTAACGACTCTAATAAAAAATATAAAACTGACTTAAAAAGGCCAACATAGCACATGCATATTTTGTTTAAACAAAAATTAAACTCGTCATATAGAATTAGATTTTACGATGTGGTGAATAAAAACGAGATTTGATGTAATATCTATACTCATCCTGATGAACACCGTGAATGATGACCTCGTGGTATCCGACACCAGTGTCCAACCAGAACAAACAAAGACATTATTTAAAACAAAACTCTTCACCAGAGCAGAAATATTGGTATAATTTCTTAACCACGGGTAAGAAAATATATATTAAACTATTCTAGAATTTTATTATTCATCAACTTGTAATATGCATGTACTATTAATTAACCAATATAACTATTATAAATAATTCCACAGGGTGGAAGGGGAGGTAACAATTGTACACTCCCCTAGACTAGATGTGAAATGTAGAACAGAATAATAAAATCAATATAAATTAAAATCTGCGTGTGCGCAGCATAAACCTATCAATAGCCATACAAACTTTATCACGGTTTTTTCTAGGCTTTAAGATGGAGTCCTATGTGCTGGTGTTTTCAATCATACCATAAAGTTCATTAAAAAAGTTGAGTCTCTGATTATTAAATCGTGTACACGATAATAAATAGTGACTGATGCTTTCTTCTACATCACACGCATACACACTCCAGTGGGATGTAAATTACATCTATAAAGATATGAATTCAAGGGAATATGCCCGACAAGAAGTCTAAAAACAAGTACTTCAGCGTGGCGATTTGGTAATTTCAAAGAGGCGTCTGTAATTGAAGGCCGAAATTGATAGTAAAAACGCCCCTTCTCTGAATTATCCCAGCATTCCTGCCATTTAGAATTAAAATAGGGATATAAACAAGCCATGGCTTCATTAATTGTTAATCCCATATGTATATTAATAACTGGAAGTGCGGATGCGTGCTTAGCAAGAGAGTCCGCAAGCTCATTCCCATATATACCAGAATGGCCCGGGACCCAGTCGAAATAAATTATTATATTTTCATAACTCATCGTAGTGACTAAATATAATATTTCATATAAAATATGCTTGTAGAGAGCTAAGAGAGTCTGTAAAAATTACAGCTCTAGATATACTAGTATCTCTAATAAAATTGAGTGCCATTAAAATAGCTGTCACTCGCATGATCATTAATTCTAAAGGATTTAGAATATTTTAATTCAGGTATGCAAAATGCAGCACCCACCCTGCCGGTATCTGGACACTTGGAGGCATCTGTAAACACTTGCATGTATTCACTCCAATTAGATTTAATATATTCTTTTGTATATCCAGTAATAATATGGGGTGGGTCAGATTTTTTAATGTGTGTATGTAATCCCATATATATGTGTGGTATAGTCAACAGCCAGGGTGGGTAACTCTGCATAAAACAATTTTGAATAGAGAAAACATCAGCATTTGTTTCATCATATAAGATGTTTGCTCTAATATTAAATGGAAAGTAACGTTTAACGTTACTATCCCAAAATAAACCATCATACCATGAAGGTTCTAGAATATCACTAGTAGGATGATTTATAGACTGTTTAATTTTAATGAAATATTTGAGGGTTCCTATCCGTCTTCTGATGGATAGTGATATTTCCGCACAAGCAACCTGTAAAGCATGCAAAGGCGTTGAGCGTAATGCTCCAGTGCATATGCGGAGAGCCGGACACTGTATAGAATCCAGTCCATGCCTCGCAACAGTAATCTAGACGGGATCTTATCAGACTCCGATACATCATTAATAAGGTTTTTTTGTCCGCACCCCAATTATGTTTAGATACACAACGCATAAGATTGAGAGTTTTCTGACATTTCTTAATTAATATATCAATATGGGCTTGCCATATTAGACATTTATCAAATGTAACCCCCAAATATTTAAATGAATCAGAACATTTTAACCTGGCACCATTGTAAACTAGCACAAGTGGCTCAGGCAAAAAAATTTTTGTAAAAAGAACAGCCTCAGATTTAATGGGAGAAAATATAAAACCCCAAGTTTTCCCCCATTTCAATATATCATCTAGAGCCTGTTGAATTTTTTCAACACATAAGTTGAAGTTTCGATGAGAATACCATATAGCTTTATCGTCGGCAAACAAGGAGCACTTAACTTTGTTGTCAAGACAGTCGGGTAGATCATTTATAGCAATATTAAATAAGGTAGGTGATACATTTCCCTGAGGGACGCCATTTTGTATTGGCATAACACGTGATGTACTCTGTCCAATACGAACTTGAATGCGTCGGTTGGATAGGAAACCCTTAATCCAACCAAGCATTTTACCACCAATACCAATATTACTTAGTTTAATCAATAAACCGTCTTTTCATACCATGTCATAAGCTTTTTCAATATCAAGGAATACCCCAAGTAAGTATTCCTTATTTGCAATGGACCTTTTAATAGAGGTTTCTAAAATGATCACATGATCAGTTGTGCTCCTGTTTTTTCTAAAACCACTTTGAAATTTAGATAAAATATTTTTTTTTTTTAAAAACCACATAAGCCGGTTGTTAATAAGCTTCTCCATCAATTTACATAGATTAGATGTGAGAGCAATAGGCCTATATGAGGTGGGATTAGAAGCATCCTTTCCTGGTTTAGGTACCGGTGTAACAATAGATTTTGTCCAAGTATTTGGTAAAATCATACGCGCCCATATAGTGTTAAATAGTAATAAAATTACATTCAGACATTCAGACATGTCATAGCCAATACCATCTTCACCCGGGCTACTAGATTTAGTTGAGTGTAGGGCTTGTTTCAATTCTAATAGGGTGAAATCTTCATTGATAGGCATATCATCAAAACAGATATTATTAAATAAAGGAGCATTGTCTTTTTCCACCTCATCCTTATGAATAACAAGTCTGCATCATAATTTTCATCACTGCTGACAAAAGCAAAGTTGTCCACAAGAATGTTACTTTTTTCTTCATTTGATACAAAAGACTCATTTCCATAATGTAAAGTAGGAATGACCAGCGTTTATTACTCCCACTAACAGTTTTAACCGGACTCCACACTTCCTTAATGTTTGAGTCAGAATTTAATTTGGAACAATATTCCTGCCAGTGATTTCTACGTGCAGTTTTAATAGTTTTTTGGGCAATAGCACTTTTTTGTTTGTAATTAATAATATCTTGTGCAAGCATGGTATGCCGTGCCCTATTTTTAGCCCTTTTCCTTTGTTTAATAGCATTAGTACACTCATTATCCCACCAAGGAACAGGTAATTTAAAATTATTTGTATTCCCCGTTGATCTGGGAATACTATTATTCGCCGCCTCATTAATTGCACCAATTAAATTGTCATGAAAAGTATCTACATCATGGCTGTAAAGTTGCTCAGTAATCACATTGCTTCATTACCTATTAAAAAGATACCAATCAGCTTTTTTAAGTTTCCACCTAGGTGGACCCCCCCCCCCATGTTATTAGTAAATAGAGTAAAACCAAGCTGAATGTGAATGGGAAAGTGATCACTGGCACAAGGCGAGGATAAATCTACAGACCAATCAGAGGCGTTGGCTAGATCACCAGTACATAACGTTAGATCGATGGCACTATATTTTCCAGTGCGTACATCATAATGTGTAGGTGAACCGTCATTTAAATAAACAAGGTCATGAATATCCATAACATCGCTTATTATACGGCCATTATAATCTGTGTTCTCATTCCCCCACAAAATGTTTTTCGCATTGAAATCCCCACAAAATACAACTGGGCCTGAAATGGTAGATAGAAGACTATTAAAATCTTCAATATCAAGGTATCTTGTTGGGTTATATAAATTAACGATATTGACCGTTTTAGTGTTTTTCAGAGTGAGCTGTATACATTGACATTCAATAGTCTTGAATACAGGTAATTTAATATTGGTATAAGCAATATTGTTTTTAATAAAAAACGCTAGCCCACCTCTAGCAATAGTGCCATCGCCTCTGTCCTGTCTAATAGATATATATCCCGGCATTGAAAACTGTAATATTTCTTTTAGAAAGGTTTCCTGTATGCATAAGATATCGGGTTGTTTTTCTAAATTATATAAGTAATGTTTGAATTCAAACCCGTGAGCAATCATACTTTGTATGTTAAATTGAAGAATAGTGACGGCCATGATGCAAATAAGGTGCATTACTGACGCGGCGAATTAATCATCCCCGTGTTCCCAAAATTGTTTACAATCATAAACAGACGCAGGTGTTAGAGTACCTAGCTTTGAAATTGAACTGCATAAGTACATAGGAGTGACAAGATCCCCTCGTAAATGTTTATCTATCATGCCACTGACTATTCCAAGGGCTTTTTTTAACCACACGGATGCGTCCTCTCTATCCCCGCCAACAACTGGCAATAACAGTCGAATAATGGATTCCGCTATAGCTGTGATAAGATTGACCAACAGGTCGTTTGATATGTCTGTTGTTATTGGAGCTTTGTTCGCTGTTTTAGTAGGTTCGCGTGGAGTAGATTGTTGCGTAATGGTAGTCGCTTGACTTGACGTGGTAGTGAATTGACTTGATTGTTCCAACACTGGCAACGGGGGATAAATGTCGTATTGTTCTTCGACAAGAGGGGCTACAGGAGTGGTAGTTTTAGCCACTGTACATTCAGAACGCGCAGATTTCAATGCATCTGAAAATGAAATCTTTTTTGTTACACGAACAAATTGTGCCTTGTTGGCTTCTTTTTAGCACAGAACAACCTTTATAACTAGAACTGTGAATACCCTACAGTTTGCACACTTTGGATTTTCTTTATTTGTACATTGCTCGTATGAGTGATTTCCACTGCATCGAGGACATCGAGTTTGACCCTTGCAAGCCGCAGTCACGTGACCAATTCGCTGGCACTTAAAACAACGAAGAACTGGTGAAATGTAATCTTTAACTTTAAATGACATAAAGCCCATTGTAACCTGACTCGGAATTGTTTCACTGTCAAACTCTAACATAATAGATGTGGAGGGGACCTTGCCTCTCCCCTTTGTGAGGTGTTGAACATTGACAACTTTAAATTGTTTTAATGCCTTTAGAATTTCACTCACAGACAATTCCTCTGTGACACCATAAATAACTTCCCGAGGTCTAAATCGGGAAGCAGTTGAACACTGTATATCAATGCCTAAAATGGTACTCATACCTAATAATTTTTGCACTTGTTGTGCGTCTGAACAAATAATTTTCATTTTACCAGATGGTAATTTCTTTACAGATTTTACATTACCTACTTGATTCTGTAGCGCAGCGCCGAACTTTAAAGGATTTACCTTGGTAAGGGCTTGTCCAACAGCGGCCATATTCACGGTTAGATTTGTTTCCTCTTGGACTACAACTTTGGTGTTCTTGATAGCCCGCTCGTGGGACTCTACCGCAAGTCGCTTCATCTTTCTGGTTTGCACAGTAGTAAACTCCATATCCTCCTCGGTGTCCGCCATGGCGGATCACCCTCTAGTTATAAAATAACAACTAGGTATAGTGAAGGGACAATAGGAAAGGTCTATATGAAAGAGATGTTAGACTATAGGCCCTGGGGTTACTCAGGGCGGAGTAAAACAAAAGGCACCCAGTTAGTCGTGCTGAGTGTGCACCTAAATTTAACTATGAAAGAAAAGGACAGAAAAGAAAAAGAACAGAAAAAAGAGGAAAGAAAAAATAAATAGACAGAAAGAAATATAACGTATATACACTAAAGACTACATATCAAAAAAAAAATAAGGAAAACAAAATACATGAGAAAAAATAACCCATCAAACTCAATGCAACTAAGGAACCGAAATCGGAACACGTCTACACTGTTCGATGACCAGCGGATGATTCTCTCTGACTGATCACTTTGATAACATTTGACTCGAAGTTATATGACGATGCTGAGTTGCTGTCGACAGACTGCACTTTTCCATATTGTTTAAAGAACTGAGCCACTGTACTTTTATTCACAAAGCCAGGTAAATCGGGCACAAAAACTTCAACTCTGCGATGGGAATATTTCATGAAATGTACTTTAAATTGATTACAGTTCAGAAAATCCACCTCCAGCACTTTGCTCGTAACATCACGTGACATCAGCTCAAGGAACCATTCTTTGGGTGATTTTGTTTGTCCCAATGCCCGGATATCCGCCACATCAAACCCTGCTCTCACAAAGGCCTTCACAAAACAGTCACGGAAGAAGCTGGGAGACCTGATTGATCCCGAAATCACCACTCGCACAGTACACGCCAAATGTTCCAGACCAATAGCCAGTATCTAAAACAAAGCACAGAGAACACAAACTACGTCTTCACACTTCGACTGTTCCTGAGAAAGTCCGACCTGAAATCTTGACCAAACAAAGTGAAACGAATCGATCAATGAGCAAGTCTATCTATTTTTAATTTAGGTGGCGCTTTTAATTTGATAAAATTATGCGCCAGATCGTTGCATGGAGTTTGATGTACAACATAAATACATCATTTAAAACAAAGCTCTTTAATAGAGCAGAAATATTAGTATAATTTCTTAACCACAAATAAGAAAATATATATTAAATTATTCTAGAATTTTATTATTCATCATTGTAATATGCATGTACTATTAATAAACCAATATAAAATAATTCCACAGGGTGGAAGGGGAGAGAACAAATGTAAAATTAACTCGACTAGATAGTGATATGTTTTACACCAGAATAATAAAATCAATATAAATTAAAATCTGCCTGTGCGCAACATAAACCTATAAATAGCCACAAAAACTTGATCACGGTTTTTGAGGCTTTAAGATAACTTCCATGGTATGATTGAATATACCAGCACATAAGTTCATTAAAAAAATTGAGTCTCTGATTATTAAATCGTGTACATGAAAGTAAATAATGACTGATACTTTCTTCTACATCGCACGCATCACACTCCAGTGGGATGTAATTTACATCTATAAAGATGAGAATTCAAGGGAATATGCCCGACAAGAAGTCTAAAAACAAGTACCTCAGCCTGGCGATTTGGTAATTTCAAGGAGGCGCCTGTAATTGAAGACTAGAATTGGTAGTAAAAACGTCCCTTCTCTGAATTATCCCAGCATTCCTGTCATTTAGAATTAAAATATGGATATAAACAAGCCTTGGCTTCATTAATTGTTAATTCCTTATGTGTATTAATATCTGGAAGTGCGGATGCGTGCTTAGAAATAAAGTCCGCAAGTTCATTCCCATATATACCACAATGGCCCGGGACCCAGTCGAAATAAGTTATTATATTTTCATAACACATTGTAGAGACTAAATATAATATTTCATATAAAATACATGAAGACCGGCTCCAAGAGAAGTTGAGCATTGCTTGTAAAGAGCTACGAGTCTATAAAAAATATAGATATAGATATTCTAGTATCTCTAAGAAAATTGAGTGACATTAAAATAGCTGTCGGCTCCGCTGTATAGACACTCGCATGATCATCAATTCTAAAAGATTTAGAATACTTTAACTCGGTTATACAAAATGCAGCACCCACCCTGCCAGACACTTGGAGGCATCTGTGAACACTTGCATATATTCACTCAAGTTAGATTTAATATATTCTTTTGTATATCCAGTAATAATATCGGGTGGGTCAGATTTTTTAATTTGTGTATGTAATCCCATAATTATGTGTGGTGTAGACAACAGCCAGGGTAGATATCTATGCATACAATAATTTTGAATAGAGAAAACATTAGCATTTGTTTCATCATATAAGATGTTTGCTCTAATATTAAATGGAAAGTAACGTTTAACGTTACAATCCAAAAATAAATCGTCATACCATGAATGTTCTAGAATATCACTAGCAGAATTATTTTATGGACTGTTTAATTTTCATAAAATACTTGAGAGTTCTTATGTCTTCTAATGGAGAGTGGTATTTCCGCACAAGCAACCTGCAAAGCATGCAAGGGCGTTGAACGTAATGCACCAGTGCATACTCGAAAAGCCTGACACTGTATATAATCCAATTTGTTTTTTAATGAGGCACACACGCAGAGTCGTATGCCCCGCAACAGTAGTCTAAGCGGGATGTTACTAAACTCCGGTACATCATTAATAACGTTTTTTGTCAGCACCCCAACTATGAGAAGATACACAACGCATAAGATTGAGAGCTTTCTGACACTTTTTATCGAGCCCGTAGCTTTAGCTGCGGAAAGCTCGATATACGTGCCACAATGATGTCCGTCTACTGTCTATCTATCTATCTCTCTATCTGTCTGTCTATCTCTATCTGTCTGTCTATCTGCAGGACCAAGTAAATGTTAAAAGTTTGACCCTAAGCCTTGCCCAACCGCCGAACCCTCATGTTTGAGATGCTTACATCGGGATACACATATTGAACCCATCCACTACCCTCGGGGTGCATGTCCCCACCCCTGGGGCCCCAGGACCAAGTAAATGTTAAAGTTTTGGACTTTTGGTCCACAGCTTCTCGACCTCCCCTACATGATTGTCTCCTAAACTAAGGCCAGCCCGACCCCCCGAACTCTCATCTATTCCAAATGCTTACATCTGGTCACACTTACTGAACCCATCCACTACCCTCGGGGATCATGTCCCCATCCCAGGGGCACCGAGCCTCACCCTATATCTCCTAAACTAAACTTTGCCCGACCCCATACCCTCATATAGTTTGAGAGCTCAGATCATCTTGTACACTTATTCAACGCATCCACTACCCCCAGGAGCATGTCCCCTCCTCTGGGGCACCGATCCCCACCCTATATCTTCTAAACTGAGCTTCGCCCGACCCCATACCATCACATTTTCCCGCAGCTTACATGATCCTACACTTGTTCAACCTATGCGCAACCCATGGAAGCATGTCCTCCCCCTCGGGGCACTGTGCCCCAGCCACCATTCATCTAAACTAAGCTTCGCCCGATCCCATATCCTCCTATTTTCCTGAAGCTTACATATGCTACACATGTTCAGTGCATTGCTCGACTCCATACCCTTATATTTCAATTTCTAATGTTATATCTCTTATATGTGATACTAATCTATTATTAGGTATGAGATGCAGTGTACATTGTATATACAGGCATACATACTAAATCACCGAAGGTATATTCCTTTATAGTATTTACTAATAGTTTGGTGACATTATTTTATTTCAGAAGTACAATATCAAAATAACCGGCGTGGGAATCCCGTAGTACCGAACCCCTGTTAGTTTTCTATTTCGTGTCGCCTTAAATGAAGGATGCCATTTTCTTAAATTTTGCTATTAAATTCTGGTTGACCCTAAAGCTTTTGTACAACCATATCTGTGTCCACACATTTAACTTACTATATTAACTAAAACTGAGTTATCAGTTTGTGATGTCTCAGTCTTTACCAGTGCACATTATTATGGAGCATTACAGTATGATTGGACACAGTTGTCTTTGTATTCTTTTAGTTGCATACGAATGTGAGGGGTTTCCAGTGCTGGGATCTCATTGCATACTGGAAATGATAGCTTTACTCCAACTATTGCATTGTTATTAGCTTTGTTTGTTCACATATAACACAAAGTTACACCAAGAACGTGCTCCAAATTGCACATCTATTGTTCCTAACTATACATGTATTCATCAGATCTATGCAATGAGATGTGTAAGCTTACTTTCGAAAAAAATGTTACTTTATTTGAAGTTTTATAGTATAGTTCCTCCTTCAATCCAACCTCAACATGACTGACATAGAAATCATATTTCTTAATAAATGTATTGTTAATTTAAATGATGTGCATTGTCAATGATGTGCAACCTCAAATGATGTGCCACCATAAAGGGCTCGATCTTTTTGCGAAGCTGCATGTTTATTAATATATCATTATGTGCTTGCCATATTAGACATTTATCAAATGTAACCCCAAATATTTAAATGAATCAGAACATTTTAAAATGGCACCATTGTAAACCAGTACAAGTGGTTCGGGCAAAACGTTTTTCTGTAAAAAGAACAGCCACAGATTTAATGGGAGAACACTTAAAACCCCATGTTTTCCCCCATTTCAATATATCATCTAGAGCCTGTTGAATTTTTTCAACACATAAGTTGAAATTTCGATGAGAAAACTATAATAGCTTTATCATCAGCAAACAAGAGCACTTAACTTTATTACCAAGACAGTCTGGTAGATCATTTATACCAATATTATTCAATTTAATCAATAAACCGTTCTTCCGTACCATGTCATAAGCTTTCTCCATATCAAGAAATACCTCCAGTAAGTATACCTTATTTGCAGCAGACCTTTTTATAGAGGTTTCTAAAGTGATCACATGATCAGTTGTGCTCCTGTTTTTCCTAAAACAACTTTGAAATTTAGATGAAATATAATTTTTTGTGACAAACCACAAGCCGATTGTTAATAAGCTTCTCCATCAAGTTACATAGATTAGATGTGAGAGCAATAGGCCTAATATGAGATGGGATTAGAAGTATCCTTTCCTGGTTTAGGTACAGGGGTAACAATAGATTTTGTCCATGTATTTGGTAAAATCATACGAGCCCATATAGTGTTAAATAATCATAAAATTACGTTAATACCAGACTCTGGCATGTGTTTATACATGTCATAGCCAATAACATCTTCACCAGGGCTACTACATTTAGTTGAGTGTAAAGCTTGTTTAATTCTAATAGGGTGAAATCTTCATTGATGGGCATATAATCAAAACGGATATTATTAAATAAAGGTACAGCGTCTTTTTCCACATCCTTATGAATAACAAAATCTGCATCATAGTTTTGATCACTGTTGACAAAAGCAAAGTTGTTCACAAGAATGTTACATTTTTAGCTCGCCGTATACGAAGTAGGCGAGGTATTGGGAGAGAGAGGGGGAAAGTGGCGGTGTTGGTGTTGGTGTCGGTGTCGGTGTCCGGTTAGACTTTTATGTTTAGGCTGGACTTAGAAAGTTTTCTGGGTTAGTCTTTTCTGTTTAGGCTGGACTTAGAATAATTTTGACTTCTTATTAGGCATGATATGTAGTGTACATTGTATATACAGTCATACATACCAAATCACATATAGTATATTCCTTTATAGTATTTACTAATAGTCTGGTGACATTATTTTATTTCAGAAGTACAATATCAAAATAACTGGCGGGGGAATCCCGCAGTACCGAACCCCTGTTAGTTTTTAATTTCGTGTCGCCTTAAATGAAGGACGCCATTTCCTTAAATTTTGTTATCAAATTCTCGTTGACCCTGAAGCTTTTGCACAACCATATCTGTGTCCACACATTTAACTTACTATATTAATTAAAAGTGAGTTTGAATCAGTTTGTGAGCTCAGTCTTTACCCGTGCACATTATTATGGAGCATTACAGTATGATTGGACACAGTTGTCATTGCATTCTTTTATTTGCATACAAATGTGAAGGTTTACCACAGTGCAAGTGTCCCATTGCATGCTGGAAATGATAGATTTAGTCCTACTATTGCACTTTTATTAGCTTTGTTTGTTCACATATCATCACACAAAGTTACACCAAGAACGTGCTCAAAATTGCACACCTATTGTTCCTAACTATACATGAACATGTATTCATCAGATCTATGCAATGGGATGTGTAGGCTTACTTTTGGAAAAAATGTAATCTTTATTGCTAGTTATATAATATAGTTCCTCCTTCAATCCAACCTCAATATCACTAAATATAGAAATCATATTTCTTAATAAATTTATTATTTTAAATGATGTGCATTGCCAATGATGTGCAACCTCAAATGATGTGCCATCCTGAAGGGCTCGATCTTTTTGCGAAGCTGCATATATCTCTTATATGTGATACTAACCTATTAGGTAGGAGATGCAGTGAACATTGTATTGTAGGTTTATACTTGGTGTAAGAACGCACAAGACAAAGCCTACAATAGCCTGTCTGAGCTCAACAATGCGTCTAGACGTGACCCTTTTCAGCTGCACAAAAGCCTCAACAATGCGTTCTTACACCAACTATCGACCTGTTACATATACACAAACACATCAAATCAACTACAATATATTCCTTTATAGTAATTACTAATAGTTTAATGACATTATTTCATTTCAGAAGTACAATATTAAATATTAACCCCTGGTGGTTTGGAATTTTGTGTCGCCTTTAATGAAGAACACCATTTCCTTCAATTTTGGTATCAAATCCCATTCCTCATCATGATTTAACCTCAAGCTTTTGCACGAACCATATTTGTCCAGGCATTTCACACCCACATCTCAGACCAAATTTCAATTGTACATGTATTCATAATGACATGTATAAGCTTACTTTTGGAAAAAAGGTAATCTTTATTTCAAGTTTTATAATATAGTTCATGTTTCAATCCAACTTCAACATCACTGACAAAGAAGTCAAATTTTTATTGCAATATGTATTGTCATTGCCAGTGATGTGCAACCTGAAGGGCTCGATCTTTATGTGAAGCTGCATGTTATTGAATACCCAAAAGGCGAGCTGCCGGGTTACACATAACCCTTGTTCTTCATTGGATGCAAAAGACTAGTTTCCATTGTGTAAAGTAGGAATAGGGGAGCGGTTATTGCTCCCACTAACAGATTTAACCGGACTCCACACTTCCATAATATTCGAGTCAGAATTTAGTTTGGAACAATATTCCTGCCAGTGATTTCTACGTGCAGCTTTAATAGCTTTTTGAGCAATAGATCTTTTTTGCTTGTAATTAATAATATCCTGTGCAAGCATAGTATGCCGTGCCCTATTTTTATTCCTTTTAATTTATTTTATAGCATTAGTACACTCATCGTCCCACCAAGGAACAGGTAATTTAAAATTATTTGTATTTCCCGTTGATCTGGGAATACTATTATTCGCCGCCTCATTAATTGCACCAATTAAATTGTCATGAAAAGTATCTACATCATGGCTGTAATGTTGCTCCGTAATCACATTACTACATGCCCTATTAAAGAGAGACCAATCAGCTTTTTTTAAGTTTCCACCAAGGTGGACCCCCCATGTTAATATTAAATAGACTAAAACGAAGCTGAATGTGGATGGGAAAGTGATCACTGCCACAAGGCGATGATAAATCTGAATACCAATCCGAGGCGTTGGCTAGATCATCAGTACACAACGTTAGATCAATGGCACTATATTTTCCAGTGTGTAGATCATAACGGGTAGGTGAACCGTCATTTAAATAAACAAGGTCATAAATACTCATAACATCGCTTATTATACGGCCATTGTAATCCTGTTCCCACTCCCCCACAAAACGTTTTTGCATTGAAATCCCCACAAAATACAGCAGAGTCTGAAATGGTAGATAGATTATTAAAATCTTCAATATCAAGGGAGTTCGTTGGGTTATAAATTAACGATATTGACCGTTTTATTGTTTTTAAGAGTGAGCTGTATACATTGACATTCAATAGTCTTGAATACAGGTAATATAATATTGGTATAAGCAATACTGTTTTTAATAAAAAAAAAACCGCCAGCTCATCTCTGGCAATAGTGCCATCGTCTCTATCCTGTCCAATAGGTATACCAGCATCGAAAACTGTAATATTTTTTTAAAAAGGTTTCCTGTATGTATAAGATTTCGGGTTGTTTTTCTAAATTATACATGTAATGTTTGACTGCTCACTGGTTTGAATCCATACTTTGTATGTTAAGTTGAAGGATAGTGACGACCATGATGCAAATAAGGTGCACAACTGAAGCGGCGAATTAATAATCTTCGTGCTCCCAAAAATGTTTACAATCGTAAACAGACGCAGGTGTGAGAGTACCTGGTTTAGAGATTAAACTAAACACCTCAACAAAAGTAAGTTCCCCCCTAAACATTGGCTAATATTTTCTAAGATATTTATGCGATTGTAACGAGATTTCTCACAGAGCATTAGTTTAACCAGTGCAACAATCCGTGAAAATGATTACCATGTAGGTGGTGCTATGCCTGAATGAACATGAATTCAATGCAAGACGGTCGCATTTCAAAAATTGCAAAACAGATTATCAAAGACAGATTTTATTCAATCACGAACAAATCCTAACAGGTAGAGCAAAGACAGTGATATCCAATCACACAGTTTGACTAGAGCAACAATCGGGGGAAAAGATTGCCCTGTACGTGGTGCTATGCCTGAATGAACATGCATTGAATGTAAGACAGTAGCATTTCCATAAATTTCAAAACAGATTATTAAAGACAGATTTTATTCAGTAACGAACAAATCCTAACCGGTAGAGCAAAAACAGTGATATCCAATCACACGATTTGACCAGAGCAACAATCGACGAAAAAGATTACCCTGTACGTGGTGCTATGCCTGAATGAGCATGCATTGGATGCAAGATGGTAGCATTTCCATAAATTGCAAAACAGATCATTAAAGACAGATCTTATTCAATAATGAACAAATCCTAACCGCTAAAGCAAAGACAGTCCTATCCAATCACACGGTTTGACCAAAGCAGCAATCGGTGAATATGATTACCGTGTTGGTGGTGCTATGCCTTAACCCTGTCAGGCCTGGAGGGCCATTATGGCCCTCTCCTACCAAACTTTCTCTCCTATCTCCGGAGCGACAACAAAATGAAAGCAGACTTTTTAGTTGGTCATATTTGGGTCATTTTGAACGTAATTGCATACCCCCAGAACAGAGGAACATGAGTAAATCACTGGGACATTTGGGACCTGTCCAGGTCTAGGGCGCTACCGTATTCCCCCCCCCCCCCCTCCAATAGTTTTCTTACCTCTGGAGATTGGATGCTGAAACTTACCACAATACACCCTTGGGTCACGCTCTACCAGAACATGATGCAAACATTTGATGACGTCACAGTGACGTCATTTTCAAAAAGGCATTTTTGGTCGATTTTTTTGGTCAGATTTTTCGAATTTTTTATTTATGTATATTCTTTGCAAACACTGCATAATAAATTAGTAAATAATAGTCCGATGCGAAATAAAACCATTTTCACCCACTTTTCCGCGAGGAAAAGCAGAACGTTTGAAGAAAACTGATGAAAATATCACTTTTCTGGTACATCACATGGCCGCCATCTTGGATTTACCCATGATCCTCTGTTCGGGGGGGTATGCAAATATGTCCAAACTGACCCCAATATGACCAACTAAAAAGTCTGCTTTCATTTTGTTGTCGCTCCGGAGATAGGAGAGAAAGTTTGGTAGGAGAGGGCCATAATGGCCTTCCAGGCCTGACAGGGTTAAGGCATAGCACCACTTACAGGGTAATCATATTCACTGATTGCTGCTCTGGTCAAACCGTGTGATTGGATAGCACTGTCTTTGCTTTAGCGGTTAGGATTTGTTAGTTATTGAATAAAATCTGTCTTTGATAATCTGCTTTGCAATTTATGGAAATGCTACCGACTTGCATTCAATGCATGCTCATTCAGGCATAGCACCACGTACAGGGTAATCTTTTTCATCGATTGTTGCTCTGGTCAAATCGTGTGATTGGATATCACTGTTTTTGCTCTACCGGTTAGGATTTGTTCGTTACTGAATAAAATCTGTCTTTAATAATCTGTTTTGAAATTTATGAAAATGCTACTGTCTTACATTCAATGCATGCTCATTCAGGCATAGCACCACCTACAGGGCAATCTTTTTCACCGATTGTTGCTCTAGTCAAACTGTGTGATTGGATAGCACTGTCTTTGCTCTATCTGTTAGGATTTGTTCGTGTTTGAATAAAATCTGTCTTTGATAATCTGTTTTGCCATTTTTGAAATGCGACCGTCTTGCATTGAATTCATGTTCATTCAGGCATAGCACCACCTACATGGTAATAATTTTCACTGATTGTTTACATTATTACATAAAATATCACAATTTATGTGACGCCACACAGGGCCAAAATCAATTGTGGGATAAACCCGAATAATTTCGTTTGGAACAGAAATCAACTAAGAAATTATAAAAAGATTTACAAGATAATGATACAAACTTAACATTAGGATATAAACGACGAAAATCTCTATACATAGTAAGCACAGAACGATAAAACAATGGAACATAATCAGAATGCGGTATAGAAAGGGACGACATAGAAGGACAAAAATCACGAAAAGACAAACCAAACCAATAAACAGCAAAATGACATCAATTAGGACAATAGTCAGAATCATATAACAAAATCAAACGTTGAATATGTCTTAAATAAAATGCCTTAATTTTGGCCTTAATACATACTAAATTAAAGCCACCTTTGGAGAGGGGTTGATAAAGGACCTCCCGACGGAGGCCCTCGTTCTCCCCTCCCCAGAAAAACTTAAACTGGAGATGTAAAAATTCTTGAATATAACGATCATTTATAGGAATGGCATTACACACATACCAAAGTTTACTTAAAGCAAGAGAATGTAATAAAATGGCTTTGCCTCTAAAAGAAAGATAACGATATTTCCATGTATTTAACAAATTAGACCGCTTAGAAAATATAGGCGACCAATTAGATTCATAAAAAACATCCATAGGCACAGTACCTAAATAAACACCTAAAAAACGATGAACAGAATTGAGCCAGGTGATGCCAAAAGGGGAATCGATACAGTTATGCCACAATGCTTTGGTCTTTAACAAATTAATTTTGGAGCCTGAGGCATAACCGAACAGTTTACATAAATTTAAAATCTTAACAACGGAAAGGCGGGTAGTTAAGGTACAAGTAATGTCGTCAGATCTACAGCCAGGGGGGCGAACACCATGTACATCATCTGCAGAACGGATTTTACACAAAAGAGGCTCAAGGGATAAAACATACAAC
This sequence comes from Hanleya hanleyi, assembly GCA_036873755.1. Classification (NCBI taxonomy): domain Eukaryota; kingdom Metazoa; phylum Mollusca; class Polyplacophora; order Lepidopleurida; family Hanleyidae; genus Hanleya; species Hanleya hanleyi. The sequence continues at coordinate 9,171 of JAVTVY010022441.1, read as the reverse complement.
AAAGGACTTAAGGGACAGCCTTGATGGACACCACGTGACAAAGAAAACTCATCAGAAATAAAACCATTAACTAAAACAGATGCACGAGCATCAGTACAAAGTAACTTAATCCAATTCATAAAAGTAGGACCAAAATTGAAAGCTTCTAATACACGAAATAAATAATAATGATTTACCCTATCAAAAGCTTTTTCATTGTCAATTGAAAGAAAAATACCCCCCATATCTTTTTGATGTAAATAATCAATAATGGAACGAAGTAAATGAACATTGTCAATCATTGAACGGCCAGGAACAGAACAAGTTTGATCAAAATGAACTAAAGTATGCATAACTGATTTCAACCTATTACATAAAACCTTTGAAATAATTTTATAATCGACATTTAATAAAGAGATGGGGCGCCAGAACCTAAGGTCGTCTGAACGCTCCTCATCCTTACAAATCAAGGTAATATAAGAAAGTAACTGAGTCGGAGATAACAAATGATTCTCATAACAGTTGTTAATGAAATGAACAAAATCTTCACCAATCAAATCAAAGAAAGCAACATAAAACTCCTTCGGGAGCCCGTCGGAGCCTGGAGAACTGAAATTTTTCATAGAAGAGAGAGCGGAGGCCACCTCTTGGAGGGTAATAGGACCCTCCAAAGAGGCGGACTCGTCATCAGATAACTTAGGTAAATCAGAGAGAAAATAATCAATATGAGTGTTAGAAACATATTCATCAGAAAATAAATCAGCATAAAAATCTTTAGTACTATTTACAATATGTTCAGCATCGGTAATTACAGTATTATTTACATTCAATTTGTCAATATATTTTCGCTTTGCATGAGATTTTTCCTTATTAAAAAAGTAACGAGATGGCTTATCATCGTAATTAAAATCTTTAACTTTGGCCCGGATCCTGGCACCATCATTATAAGCCTCCAATAGGGCGTTAACCTGATTTTTGATATCAGAAATACGGGGAGAATTTGGGTCGGAAATATTAAGGGAATGTATAATTTTACGTAAAGCAGATACTTCAGCAGACCTCTCGCGAGCAATACGAATACTATGGCATATAATTAATTTTTTGAACTCTCGCTTACATTCCTCCCACCAGGGGAGGGAGAAATCTGCCGTAGCTTGCAGTACGGACCACAAATCTTTCAGGTCAGTGAGCAAAAGGGGGTCAGATAGAACAGATACATTACAGTGCCAGTATCCGGCACCAAGTTTAACATTAGATATATTACATAAGTCAATATTTACAAAACTATGATCGGACAATGAAGACGGAAAAATCGAGGCGTGTGATAAATTAGGTAAAATTGATGAAGAAATAAAAATGCGATCTAATAAACAAGAAACTGAACCATTTGACCAAGAAGTTGCAACAGAATCAGGATAAAGATGTCGATAAGTATCGACTAAATTAAAAGAGGAACACCAGTCTTTAATAATAAAAGAACCAACTAAACCTCTATCGGGGTTACCACCTATCTTATCAACAGAAGATTTAAAAAATACAATTAAAGTCACCAGCCATGACAATTGACCGACTGGTGACCAAAAAATCAGAAATTGAATTCAAAAAAACTTGACGTTCGGGAGACTCATTTGGAGCATACAAAGAAATTAAACGAAACTTATGACCCTTAATAGTGCAATCAACAAACAAAAACCTCCCGTCTAAATCCCTATGAATTTTGTCAACTGAAACAGATAATTTTGGATGAAATAAAATACCCACCCCACAAGAATTAAAAGTTCCGAAACTAAAAATACAAATATTTAATAAATCAACAGAATCCAAATGGGTCTCCTGAACAAAAACAATATCATAATTCATCAATTTACAAGTGGAAAAGAAATTCAATCTTTTAACAGAAGTGCGTAACCCCTTACAATGCAAAGTGTGAAAAGAAAGATCCATCGTAAAAAGGAAAAAAGAAATAAAATAAATTAAATAATGCATTGTAAAATTAAATTAAAATAAAACACACGCCGTATACTATATATATGATGATAAAAGTCATTAAGATGTGTCCATATTTACATTGCTCTTCTCCTTTGATTTATGGGAAGACCTGTGTTTCTTGTCTGATGAATTTCTTCGGGTCTTCTTGTTCGACCCAGGAGACAAAGTCCGGCTCCGGCTACGGTGCTTGCCGACCTGCCTTCCTGGGTCCCCATGGGAGTGTCCTTTTCCTTCTGTACCACTCGTGTATTAGACATATGTTCTGGGGTAGGAGTAATCTCCCCCTCCTCCTTAGAAATCACATTATGGTCTTCTGTAATCACTACTTCTTCAACACTATCAATCTTCACAACATCATGTACACTTTCATCACAAACTTCATGATTTTCCCCGTTTTCCACGTCATCCCCAACTTCAAGATTTTCCCCGTTTTCCACGTCATCCCCGGTTAGTGTATGAGAACCGTCTTCGTCAAGATTCTCATCTTTATTCACCCACGGCCTTGGCTTGCATGGCTCTTCGGAACTGTGAAAGAACCTGCAACCACGGCATAGCTCCCTGTTGACGTCTGGGCCCGTGGCCGAAGGCACATTCTCTTCTTCCCCGTCTTCTTCCTCTTGATTTTCCACACGATTAGCCCATGACCGAACTTTGCACGGGCCACCTGGGATATGAAAGAACCGGCACTCCTTACAATACTTCCATTCGCAGTCTTTTTTCACATGGCCAATGGCCTGGCACCTGAAACATTTTGGCTGTCGTCCCCCTCCATCTTTACGATCCGGCCGTCTGTAGAGATATGGCAACCAGGGATCTTTTCCTCTTCAGCTTTGACATTTTTCCCCCAGGTAGAAAAGACATAAGCGATATACTCATTCGTTACCTGTGGCGGCACATTCACGAGTTTGATAGAAGCGAAGGTCTTCGAGTAAGACGACATCTTCACAAACCTACGGCAAACGGAGAACTCCTCCACTCCAGTATGATTTAGAATCTCCCGCTTGGTTTCCAAAGAGTCAACAGTAAGAAACCACTCCTTCGTACCGCGTAACTGCCCCAAGGCATCAATCTCCATCATAGCAATCCCAAACTGTTCATTTAATTCACGGACACATTCCGTACGAAATTCAGGCACGCTAGGTGGAACACCGTCCACATACAATCTCAATGTTCGAGCCATACGCCCATGGTCTATAGCTGGGGGGCTCCCAGCCCGGCCATGGCTTACACACCAGGCCGCAATATAAGTCCTCTGAATAAGGCGACACGAAATAAAGCCTTGTTTAGATCCAGCTGATTTCTCGGTAGAGTGATCACGCTCAGGTTGGTGTTTTTGGAGCCATGGTTAACGCACTTGTTACACTGTGAAAGTCAGCGGAAAAAAATGGGCAGTCCTTCCTCCAGTGCGAGAATTCACCGCATTGGTAACACGAGCCTGATCGACCGACACCCCCTCTCCAGCTGCTCCGAAAGGACTGCTCCCCACTACCGCCAGCAAAAGGAACAAAACTCCCATGTTGCCTAGTCGTTGTTGCCACCTGCTGCATTGGCGCAAGCGTGCGCCAATTAGACCTCCCATATCCATGAGACCTGGCAGATCTCGTTCTCTTGGCCCGCATCTTTCGGGTCGCTCGTCCCTCTGCTCGGTAAATTCGCTTCTCGTCGTCCGAATCGTCTGCCAGATCATTTGTGACATATTGGTTGACGGTCTCCCAACCTGCTTCAGACGAATCAGCTATTTTAATAAGCTTATTGCGCTGATTAAGCTTCTCCGTCGTTTGTTCAATCAACTCAAGTGCGTAATCAGTCGTTTTATAGCTTAATGCCCATTTGATTTGGGTCATCTGCTCCAACACCTCAGAGTTAAAGTTATAATTGCGTTTGTTTCCTTCACGCTTCCAGGAATACTCTTTTTCCGCCTTGAATTTTTGAACCTCTCTAGACGTCTGGGCAAATTCTTCACTCAGTCTAGCTAATCGGTTCTCTACCGATGCTTCGATTTCCCGTTTTGAGTCCTCAACTTTCCGCAGAATCAAATCGAGCTTATCGCCGATCGGTGTGGACCCATTTTCGTTGTCGGACATAATTCTTGCACTATAGAGTCGGCTTCAAAATGTTCTTCGGGTTCGCGACACACACGCTAATGAACATTATACATCATACTCAACCTTATATATGCTCCCTTATGACCACAACACACTGTACAACACCCGCCAGTAGTATATACTCACACAAGCTGTACTTATAACAACACATACCCTACGTAAAACAACAATTTTCAGGAACATCTGAATGAGCAATACCGACAGAAAATTTGTCCTAGTCACTGCTTTTGGCGTTTTTCCTTGTTTGCCATGTGTGTTACTCTGCGTGTTTTGGACAAAGTGCAAGAGTGTTCTCTATAGTTGAAACAATGGCCATTATCGCCCAGGATTGTTTATCAAGTGGGGACACCTTCACTTGGCGGAGCCAGCATGTTACAAAAACAATCCCAGAGGGCAATATGTCTCTTCCTGCAGCGACTTTGGTTGCTGGAGCCTTGCCTAGCAAAGTTCTACAAATTTTAAACAGGTCAAAGACTGCAAGATCTGTCAGGTTAGGAGATTCAGAGCTCAGCTCCAGGGGATGCAATCCTGTTCCGCCGCCCCTGTCAAGTTGCACCTGACCCCAACTGTCTGGCATTATTTTAAGATAAAATATAAAAGAATATTGATTACCATGTTTCACCTCCTTAATTGTTGGCCATAACTGATCAGAAGCCGATTTGGGGCCAATCACGTTTAGTCTCTATTCAACTTCCTCTTTTTTGTTATTTCAAGGTCTACAGAAAACGAAAACCCTTGCAAAAAATGGACATGGGACTGGTTAGATCCATGTGCCAGAATTAGAAGTGGGACTGGTCATCTCGCTCTTGCCAAGTGGAAATCCCCGGCAAACCTTCACAAACAACAAGCTGTACAAGAAATGAGGACATTGTAGGATTGAAAGAAAATGGTTCTAACCAGGTATACGCCACATTTAGGATATGAGCACTGTTGGTGATTTCCCCAAAATTATTTTATTATCAATCCTACAGCTTTAGCTACAGTAAGCTCGATATATGGATCACACTGATGTATGTGTCAGATATCGGTCCATGTACTACCCAGAAGCAAAAGAGAGAGACAATTAAGGCTTAACGTCGCGTTCAGCAATACTTCGGCTATATATCGACGATCAAACAAAATTCTAAGTACTCAAGCCAATAACTTATTTAAAACACACACATTATAACTTATGCAACAAACCGATTTCTCTCAAATAACCCAAGATGCAGTCTTCCCTCACCCGACTAAAAGGATCTTCCAAAGTAGTAGCTCGATAAAAAGCATCTCTTAAAATCTATGCAACTTCATTGCAGGGAATACACCTTGGGACCGACTCTTTCTTTAGTAAATGTTCATGAATTAATCTTGTATGGCCGATTCTACATCGCCTGATCATGGTTTGCTTGAAACGTTTCTGGCTGTTGAGTAGAGGTAGAGTCTGAAATCGTTATATGGGATTCCAACAGGATCAACCTCATCATCTAGGGCTGCTTAGCCATCCGATCAGCCTCAGTATTACGTTTGATGCCAACGTGACTAGGCAACCAACAAAACACAAGGTCGATCTGTTTATCAAATCTAGTCATGTAGTTGTAGAATACTCAAGATAGTGGGATGAGTCGAAGTTCCACTTTTAATCACTTGGAGGCATGACAGTGAACCTGAGAATATGACATTTTTTCCTTTTAGTGGACCCAATATCTTCTAAACCAGAAAATAGAGCTTTTGCCTCTGCAGTGAATATGGAACTTTTACCTGGTAGTCGACAGGTTTCAGTTTTGGAACTAAAATTAGTAGCACATGCTACTCTCTCGCCATCTTTTGAACCATCTGTATAAATAGCCTGATGCGATCTGTATTTCTCTCTCAGTATACCAAATTCTTGTGTATACAAACGCTGGCTCAGGTCTGCCTTTTTATATTTCGTTAGAGAAATATCTACTTCTGGTTGAGCTAACTGCCATGGTGGAATTGGTAAGAGCTTGTTAGGTAAAATTTGACTACTAAGCTTAATACCAGTTGCTACAATGTGTGGTTTCATACGAATTCCGAGAGGTCGAATAATGGATGGTTTCTTCAAACAGAGATCCAGGAATTGAGGTTTGAAAACAGTTATATGCAGGATTCGAGTGATTTGATCGCAATTTTGTGATATATTGCAGTGATAGTTTAATTCTTCGAAGTCCTAAAGGAAGTTCATCTGCTTCGACATACACGCTTTCTTTATGGGATGTTCTGAACGCTCCAAGGCCAAGTCTTAGTCCTTGATGGAGAATATAATCTAGCTTTGCCAAGTTTGACTTGCTTGCACCATTGTAAACAATAGAACCATAATCGAGTGGAACGAATAAGTGATCGATATAAATGGAGAAGAGTTTGCTGATCATCCCCCCCACCACTTATAGCTGGCAACAAATCTAGAGCTTTCGTGCATTTGGCTTTTAAGCAATTAAAATGTGATTTGAATGTTAGTCGTTCATCAAACAATATGCCTGCCATAGCCTCACTTTGAGACACTTGGCAAACTTAACAGGGGTGAAAGGTGTAACAAAGCTGAGTTCATATTATATGATCATATGAATACTTTCTACCCGTGAAAACGGTGGCAATATTTCAATGACAAAAATAAGATAACGGTTCATTCGAATACAAAACCCAAGAATGATGACATTCTACGAACACGAGTGTATGTGCATGCGACAGTCTGATCATAATCTTAATTTACTGGCGCTAAATTGCATCACACTCTCACATGTCGCACATGGTCGTGTCTCAAATCACCAAAACAAGCTGATTAGTCTATGTCGTTATCAATAAAACAATGCTGATTAATCGATGTTGATGTTACCTCACGCTAACAATATACCTGTAGGAGAAAATGAGGAAATACTCATGTGGAGAAAGGTTATAGAAAAAATACAAAACACCTCCTGGAAAGCGCTCCATTCTTCTATTTCGACTGCAATTTCTGTTGCTAACAACAGCCATACATGTAAATCCATATAAAACTTTTATATCAACCGTGTATACTATATTTCTTGATAAAACATATAGTTCGAAACTGCAGTGGGAATAGAAGAATGTAGCTCTTTCCATAATGTGTTTTGTATTTTTTCTATACTATACCCAATATATATTGATTAATCAGCATTGTTTCATTGATAACAACATAGACTAATCAGCATTGTGATATTGATGAGAGACCTGACCCTGTGCGTGCAGTGACAGTGCTGCGGAGAATTTCCCGAGCCAATCCCAATATGGAATCTCTGAATCTTTCGTTATCAACATGGTTAAAAGAGAGACAGTTGATCCCGAGTTGATATCGAGTGGATAGATCTTTCTTTGGCGGTCTATGGTGAGACAGTCTTGACAATATTACGTAAAACCTGCAAAGAATTATATTCCAACCATTCAGGCCCACGAGTGTCGAGAAATCATGGATGTATTGCTCAACTTTCTGACAACATCATACGGGGGAACCAGTGTGATAAAACAAAAGTGCACCATGAACTGGTACTGGACAATATTTCCAAATCTACAACTCATCGTACGGCAATTATTCGAAGCCAATCTGCCAACACTGCGAGTGAGGCGGATGCTGGTAATAGTCGGAACATCACCTTACGGGATAATGTCCGCAAATACACAATGGGACACCGAGCACAGCTTTTTGATACTGAAAGAAGGCCTTTCAAAGACTGAAGCTATAGGGAAATTCGAGAAAGACGTTCACAAGTTGGACCTCGGTAACGGGTACCTAACACATCATGCGATGCCAAAGGTGGTTGTATTTCTCGCAGAAGACGTTCGTTCTACCGAAATTACAAAACCACTCAACACGGCTGAGGGGCATTAGTTTACTTTATTTTACGACGGCTCCAGTTTGGCCAAAACCAAGGATCAAAAGGAGGTATACATAATCAACACGCGTCAGAGTGGAAAACCAAATTTTCAAGTCATGTCCTTGGAAGCGCTGGAAAATATCAACGCACAGGGATTGAATCTGCCCTTGACAACAGCGTGGCAAAGCAGATCTTTAATTTCAATAGACAAGAACGGCAAAGCGGAACTTTAATTTCGATAGACAAGAACGGCAAATCGGCAGTGGCAGTGACCGGACTTCCGTGAATGAGGCATTGTTCAAACTTGAGAGGGAGGAACTGGGTGCGCGTCTCATTAAGGGCTGGTGTGCTAATCACAAAGTCGAATTGGCCATTCATGATGCCTTCAAAGATTGCACTTTGTATACAGAAACAGAAGCAGATTTGAGTGTAATTTATTATTATTTATTCATGAGCAAACCTGAAATGGCGTTTGTTAAAAAAACAGGCCGAATTTCTCAACATCAAATGTTTGGAATACAAGCGTCCAAATGGCTCACGCTGCGTCTCCCACTAGGTTGATTCTATACGCAACTTCTTTAGAAACATGTCATCTCTACTTGGGTTCCTGCACCAAAATATCCATTCACCGTACAACACGACGATGTCGCATGCTAAATCTACCCTTGAAGGCCGTCTGAAGAGTGTCTCCAAGTTGGAATCCCTTCTGTATAATGCCGCCAAGATCGACATCTCAGCTTACCCTGCTCAATTCTCATAAATGTCCTTGCACCAGAGACAATCAGTGCAATCTTGCAAGAATTTCACACTCTATGATAGAGAAGGGGTCTATTTGTTTCTACATGGAGGACTTATTCCCAACTCTGGTCAAGCTGGTGTGGCCATACATGGAAGATTTCGATGGTAACTCACCCGTACGTAGGGCTGATCGGGAAGTTGAACGTGCAGCTGGTGAATTGACTAACAAACGCCAAATGTTTCATCAGTATTCGATGACATCAAGACTAGACACAGCATTGAACAAGGTAAATCACTCTGTATATTGTTTTAGTAGAATCCCCCGAATATATTCACAACAATTGAAAGTCGCAATTAATTTTGTGGTTTGTTTCAAACAAAGGTAAAAATAATAGGAGAAATATTTTCTATGAAATTTATTAAACATATAACAAGAGAGAGGACTACGGTTTAACGTGGCGTTCAGCAATATTTCAGCTTCATAGCGAGGATGAAACAAAATTCTAAGTATTCAAGTTAATAACTCAGTAAAC
>JAVTVY010022439.1:0-88640 GCA_036873755.1 Hanleya hanleyi | reverse complement strand
AAAAGCGGAACACGGACTTTACCCCTACAATAGGGGTCTGTATTATGCAATATAAGGGAAAATGCCTGTATGGGGTATGGGGATGGTCAATTTTTTTCGTGGGCTTTACTATGGCTTGTGGGGTCTCGTTTTTCTCGTTTCGCCAAGAAAATGACAATGGTAAGGGTCCCGGAGCGAATCGGTGAAATTTTTGGGGAAAGTCACCGAGGTTTGTATATAGGCCTATAGGCTGGCTATATGGGGGTATAGGTTCAACCTGGGAAATTCACACACGTTCATTGTGATATGGGTTGCTTGAATTTGTTTTTCACGTCTCGTAATTTGGAACACGATGAGAAGGGTCCCGGAGCGAAACGGTGAAATTTTTGGAAAAGTACCATATAGCCCATATAGCTCCATACTGGCTATGGGGATATAGGTCCATCCTGGGAAATTCACACACGTTCATTGTGATATGGGTTGTGGGGTCTTGTTTTTCTCGTCTCGTCATTTAGAACACGATGTGAAGGGTCCCGGAGCGAAACGGTGAAATTTTTGGAAAAAGCTCACCGAGGCTGGCTATGGGGTATAGGGAAATTCACACACGTTCATTGTGATATGGGTTGCTTGGTCTTGTTTTTCACGTCTCGTCATTTAGAACACGATGGGAGGGGTCCCGGAGCGAAGCGGTGAAATTTTTGGAAAAAGTTCACTGAGGCCTGGGTAGGCCCATAGGCCTATACTGCATGGCTATGGAGGTATAGGTCCATACGGGGTGAACGCGCAAGTCGTGCAGACGAGTGAATGGTTTCGAGCACGTAGTACAAGTGAACATCTTGGTGGTTGACAGAGTGTCAGATGAAACGGCCAGGCCGCTTCCCTTTTATAGCACGCTAGCTGGTATCATGTTCGGGCACCTCCGTGTCTCTTTGGTGATCTCTGTGCCATCTTCGGTGACCTCCGTGTCTCTTCGGGCACCTCCGTGACATCTTCGGTGACCTCCGTGACATCTTCGGGCACCTCCGTGTCTCTTCGGCCACCTCCGTGTCTTTTCGGGAAGTGACCGAAGAGACTCGGAAGTGAACGACATTGTGGGAAAAACCCCACAGACAGGTCAGTACATGTGCTATCATGTTCACACTCCGTCACCGAAAAGATACGGACTGAAGATGGCGGACCTCGCCCGGTGGTGGTGGTGGTGGTGGTGAGAGCTCCCGTGTGGCAGAGCTCTTGGATCGGAGCTCTTGGAGCTCAAAGCGTGTGGAGCTCAGAGCTCGGAAGTGACATTTGCGTATGACCTCTGTGAGGTCACTTCGGCTTTCGTTCACGTGACCGGAACTGACCTTTGACCCCGGCGCGCGCTAACAATACCGGATAAAATTGCGCGCCGGGGTCAAAGATCAGTTCCGGACACGTGGACGGAAGCGGAAGTGACCTCACAGAGGTCATATGCAAATGTCACTTCCGAGCTCTGAGCTCCACACGCTTTGAGCTCCAAGACCTCCGATCCAAGAGCTCTGGCACACGGGAGCTCCCACCACCACCACCACCACCACCACCGGGCGAGGTCCGCCATCTTCTGTCCGTGTCTTTTCGGTGACGGACTGTGAACATGATAGCACATGTACTGACCTGTCTGTGGGGTTTTTCCCACAATGTCGTTCACTTCCGAGTCTCTTCGGTCACTTCCCGAAAAGACACGGAGGTGGCCGAAGAGACACGGAGGTGCCCGAAGATGTCACGGAGGTCACCGAAGATGTCACGGAGATGCCCGAAGAGACACAGAGGTCACCGAAGATGTCACGGAGATCATCGAAGAGACACGGAGGTGCCCGAACATGATACCAGCTAGCGTGCTATAAAAGGGAAGCGGCCTGGCCGTTTCATCAGACACTCTGTCAACCACCCAGATGTTCACTTGTAGTACGTGCTCGAAATCATTCACTCGTCTGCACGACTTGCGCCGCCATGAGGCTACCAAGCACGAAGGAACCGCCCGGTATAGATGTACGATATGTACACTGTCGTTTCAGCGCCCGGATCATTTACAGCGCCACACACGTGCACGCCATGAAGTACACAAGCGTCCATGCGAAGAATGTGGTCGGTTTTTCAAACTGACCAGTCAGTTGCTGCGACACCAACGCACACGACACCCTGTTCCGCAGCCACGTTTGCAGGTAGAAGAGCCCGTAGGCATCAATATCGAAACAGGGGGAACTCCCACCCATCGCACGAGGGCCGATGATGATGTCGCCCTAATTCAACAGGCAAATTCTGACGACAAGACCTTGGGCCAGAATTTGTACGACGTGGAGGGCAAAGTACACTTCGTGGACGAACCCATAAATGTTCCTAGCGATCTGTTACACGAAGACCATCCAGTGAGTGACATCTATCGGCGCCATTGGCCCATGATCCGGCACTGTTTTTACCGTCATCGCCCTATTGAAGATATCTACAATTTCCGACTGACCGACCTCGCCCGTCTACGCAGCTACGTGGAAGCCATCTTCAACGATCAAACTACGGCCTTCAAGTTGAATCTGGCGTTTGGTTATTTGCTGCAGCTTAAGGACACAGACAAAGCCCGATATTTTTACCCGAACAGTAACATCCGGGTATTTGACCAACCGTTTACCATCATTAACCGGGCGTCGCTAGAGGCGATGCTGGAGAAACTGGACACCGTGGATCCCTTGGAATGGGCCCAACAACAACACCCCAACACACAATGGGTCGTAGAGAGGGTGACCAATGCCACGTTTTTCGTTACCAAGCTGACCGACCACCCCATCGGCTGAATGCGTCACTCATGCACTGATGAATACCATAACATGCCGTACATACTCTATATGTCTACATGCTGATCGTTGACGGTACGGAGGTGACCGAAGAGACACGGAGGTGACCGAAGATGTCACGGAGGTCACCGAAGAGACACGGAGATCCATCCGGGCTTACACGGGAACAGCCGGGTAGTTACGGAGGTGACCGAAGAGACACGGAGGTGACCGAAGATGTCACGGAGGTGCCCGAAGAGACACGGAGGTTACCGAAGATGTCACGGCTCGGCCCTCGACTTGGGGATAGTTGAACTGAGTGTGCTAAAAATAGATCACCAGCTAGCGTGCTATGAAAAGGGAAGCGGCCTGGCCGTTTCATCAGACACTCTGTCAACCACCAAGATGTTCACTTGCACAACTTGCCAGAAGCAGTTTACTCGTCTGCACGAGTTGCACCGCCACAAGGCCTCCACCCACAACGATGCACGGTATACTTGTATAACCTGCGCACGGTCATTTAATCGGAAGGATCATTTACTGCGCCACGAGCGCCCATTCCACGAGGGCGCGACGGAACACTGTAAGGATTGTGGTCAACTCTTCAAACGACGCAGTCAGTTAAGACGCCATCAGCGTTTGATTCATGCCCCGTCTCTACGGTTTGGGCGACAACTTTCCACTGAAGAGGAGCCGCGGAAGGTTAGACCCAGTGAAGATGAGCCCGGGGAGACGAACGCCACTGGTGATGCGATGACGGAGAGCCCGCCTATACCCACAGTTCAGAAGAGCCTGGATATCCAGCCGGACCCCACCGTTACGGTTTCGAGTCATACGCCTGACAACATCGAACATTTTCTGGACGAGCCCATAAATGTTCCTAGCGATCTCTTACAGGACGCCCATCCAGTGAGTGACATCTATCGGCGCCATTGGTCCATGATACGGCAATGTTTCAACCGTCATCGCCCTATTCAAGATATCTACAATTTCCGACTGACCGACCTGGCCCGTCTACGTAGCTACGTGGAAGCCATCTTCAACGACCAAACTACGGCCTTCAGATTGAATCTGGCGTTTGGTTATGTGCTGCAGCATAAGGAGACAGTCCAAGTCCGATACTTTTACCCGAGCAGGAACATCCAGGTATTTGACCAACCGTTTACCATCATTAACCGAGTGTCGCTAGAGACGATGCTGGAGAAACTGGTCACCGTGGCTCAACAAGAACGCCCCAACACCAAGTGGGCAGTGGAGAAGGTGACCAATGTTACGTTTTTCGTTACCAAGCTGACCGACCACCCCATCGGCTGAATGCTTCACCCATGCACTGATGAATACCACAACATGCCGTACATACTCTATATGTCTACATGCTGATCGTTGACTTGAGCTCAGTAAACACTTGTACCTAATGTGACGGTGCGTTAAATAATAAAACATGGTGTTTGATATTTCAATTTGTTTTGCTGTGAGCATACCAAACATGCCCAGGGCGGCTCCCCCAGCCTGGGTATGATGTACATGTAACATTGGGGATAATAAACTGTATGAACATTGCTGAACTTGTTGTTATTCACGACAACGGATATCCGATTGTACAATACAGGACATATATTGTATAATACAGGACATATATGGTACAATACAGGACAGATATGGTATAGTACAGCACAGATTTGGTATAATAGAGAACAAATATGGTACAATACAGGACAGATTTGGTATAATACAGGACAGATATTGTATAACATAGGACAGGTATGGTATAATACAGGACATATATGGTATAATGCAGGACAGATGCGGTATAACACAACAAAGATGTGGTATAATGTGTGACAGATATGGATGGTCCATCTCTACACCAAATACCTTCCTTCACTGCCCCAAAATGCCCACTTTCGCTACTACTCTACTACTGATGACGTCACAGATGACGTGAACATCCCTCAAATCGGGATGTACACCCCGAGAGCTACAAGATAACACCTCCCACGACACAATCGGACCAAGGATTGTCCCTCTCTACCCCAAACACACCTCCACGCACCCCCAAAATGGCCACTTTACTTACTACACCCAACTGCGCATGTGCAGATTGACGCGACTTGCACTTAAAAACACGCCATTCTGGCTCTACCCCACACAAGCTTCACTTTGACACCTCCCACAACTCATTTGGACCCATAGTGGTCCATCTCTACCCCAAACACACCCCCCACATACCCCCCAACATGCCTGCTTTCTATACTACGGCCAGACTGCGCATGCGCAGACTATTGCACACGCACGAACCATTAGTCGATACATTACAAACTCCACGGGAGCTTCAAAATAAGACCTCATACGACACCATAGAATCATAAGGGGCTCACCTAGACCCCAAAACGTTCACCCCGTATGGACCTATACCTCCATAGCCATGCAGTATAGGCCTATGGGCCTACCCAGGCCTCGGTGAACTTTTTCCAAAAATTTCACCGCTTCGCTCCGGGACCCCTCCCATCGTGTTCTAAATGACGAGACGTGACAAACAAGACCAAACAACCCATATCACAATGAACGTGTGTGAATTTCCCAGGTTGGACCTATATCCCCACAGCCAGTATGGGCCTACCCAGGCCTCGGTGAGCTTTTTCCAAAAATTTCACCGTTTCGCTCCGGGACCCTTCACATCGTGTTCTAAATGACGAGACGAGAAAAACAAGACCCCACAACCCATATCACAATGAACGTGTGTGAATTTCCCAGGATGGACCTATATCCCCATAGCCAGTATGGAGCTATATGGGCTATATGGTACTTTTCCAAAAATTTCACCGTTTCGCTCCGGGACCCTTCCCATCGTGTTCTAAATGACGAGACGTGAAAAACAAATCCAAGCAATCCATATCACAATGAACGTGTGTGAATTTCCCAGGTTGAACCTATACCCCCATATAGCCAGCCTATAGGCCTATATACAGACCTCGGTGACTTTTCCCAAAAATTTCACCGATTCGCTCCGGGACCCTTCCCATTGTCATTTTCTTGGCGAAACGAGAAAAACGAGACCCCACAAGCCATAGTAAAGCCCACGAAAAAAATTGACCATCCCCATACCCCATACAGGCATTTTCCCTTATATTGTATAATACAGACCCCTATTGTAGGGGTAAAGTCCGTGTTCCGCTTTTTATAGTTTCGGGAAAAAATCCTAATTTTACATGCACCCACCCCATTGACTTGATAGGCAGGCCCCGATAAGCCCGGGGACCGATATTAGCCCTTTTGGCTAGGGTTGATAGGGTTTTTTCTTCTAGTTTAGGGGTAAAGTCCGTGTTCCGCTTTTTATAGTTTCGAAAAAAAATCCTAATTTTACATGCACCCACCCCATTGACTTGATAGGCAGGCCCCGATAAGCCCGGAGACCGATATTAGCCCCTTTGGCTAGAGTTGATAGGGGTTTTCCCCTAGTTTAGGGGTGAAGTCCGTGTTCCGCTTTTTATAGTTTCGGGAAAAAATCCTAATTTTACATGCACTCACCCATGACTGAATGGCCCTAGAGGAGCGCTTCACTTTGACACCTCACTCGACCCATTCGGTCCACTAGGGACCCACCCCTGTCACAAAACGTCTATTCCCATACTCTTTTTAGGCATTCCATGTATACATTAACATTGGAAGTCACTTGGTTGACATGGGACTACGTTCTGTCCGCGGAGGAATACAAAGGTTACAGGTTGCCGGAACTACTTTTGACCTCCACGTGACCTTGAGCTGGTGGCGCCCCCTGGCGCCCCAGGCGCCCCAGAGGTGAAAGGCGATGGGGCGTCCTCTATACCTTTAAGCTGGAAAAAGGGGAACCAAGAGTTACCTCCCTGGAAAACAGACCTCGAAATGCCGGCTCCCTACTACTAAGGTATTCCCTCACAAGACCATTTCTTTGGTACTGTATCATGTCTCCTGACTTGACCAAATGTATTGTATTCCCTTGGCATACTTCCTTGGCATTGTCTACTAGTCTTGTCCATTTCAATGTGTGAATGTTGCCTCCCAAGTCTGTTTCGTCGGTGATGTTTATTATCACCTGCCTTGTATGAATGTAGATGCCATCTTTCGTGTATGAAGGCAGGGTGAAGGCAATGGGTTTCTCGGCAGGACTACCAAAATGGTTATTGTCTGATGGCACGTGATGTTTGCCATCTGGCAATAGACTAGACTTGGTACTACATCATCGCTCAAACCGGTGCTAGGGGTCGTGTGGTCATGTCATTCAAGATGTTCTCATCAACAGCTACAATAGAAGCGTGGCTGGGATACAAATCATCACAGGTATCACTTTTGTTTTTTGTTATGTTTATAGAAATATGCAGTCAGTAAATTTGTTTGTGGGGTCATACAACTTCTTGTCAATACGCCGACATCGTTTTCCACCACACTTTTATTGTTGTGTTTAATTGCCAGTGTGAGAATACAGCGTTGTTGCCTCCCAGGTCTACCGTACCTATCTGAATGTGTTTAAATAATATTTCCGTGTGCTCACAACACTATATAGTCGGTATGGCACATGATATCTGCCTTCTCACAAGACTACCTGCAGTTGATATACTGTATTGTTGTCTCCCTTGAGTGAATACAGAGTTCCTCCTTGGGGAAAGGGGGCAAATGGTTAAAAATGAGCCCTGTATGCGGTTGTGGACAAACATGCGGTAATAAAACTTCGAGAGACAAACAGTTAATGTGTTTTCGCTGGAAAAAGAAATCAAATTACGCCTTTTGGGCATACAAATTGCTTTGGGGCTATAATAGTCACATGGGTGACAATCAAATGTAAATTGGCCATTTCCAGAGCGAGAATTAACCCATCATTGGAGCGCGGTTTGTACTGCAGATGTAACTGTGATAAACTGTCAGGTCACAAAGCAGGGCACTCTATCAGACCAGAGATGCTCCTAGCGGGCAGTAAAGGGCCGCTATTCATAAAACTATGTCCGTCCCCATTGCCAGTGCTAATGCTAGTGCCGAGATGCGAGAGATCAAACAGTAATCAATTTATTAAGCCCCGCCAAGTAACCACAGACTTCTTCATAGAAGGCTATGATTAGAGGCAGATAGCTGCCAGCCGAGCGCATTATTTCTTAATGCTGTGGGTTGAATTAAACGATATTGTCTGACGGAGATAATATATTCGCGAAAATAGATAAGCTTGAATTTATCTGAGTTTGATAAACCACTCTCTATAGTCAGACAGGGGATAGAACGAACGAACCAACAACTCAATAGAAGTTGAAAATGTATTGGAAGAGATTATTTGGACTTCTTTTTATCCAACACACTAAACGAGATAGTAATCGAACAAATACCGCCATAGTCACTCAAGCGTTTGAATTCCCATATTACTCATGATATGGCCCCATGACAAATGTTTATTTTTCCATCATTGACTTTTTGTTACAAATTCGGAAGGACGGCGGCCATTTTCGGGAGGAAGTTGGGACGGGTGAGGTGAGCTGCTGTTCTTTATTCGGGCTACAATAGAATGCATGTATTTGATACAAATAGTTGTAATCAGGCGCTATATTGTTGTTCATGACAAGTTGAAGTCCAAAAAATTGAAGAAAATTTCAAGATCCTAGGCTGCAGCAGCACGAGACAGCCGTCGCGCCACTACAAGCTTGCAATCGCGCCACAATAAGCGCGATGTCATGACGAGGAGCGGTCATTCGAGAACAAACCAAATGATTCACATTTACGGCAATGTTAACGCAGCTGTACATAGCTGAATTCCTAATTGAATTTGGGCTTTCATTTTTCGGAAACAAGTAGTTTTATACAAGTGGAATAATTTGACAATCTTTTGACAGGCCCGTCGAAATTTCAAGTCATGCGCGCGTGTAGGCTACAAATAATGTCAAGAGCTTGCTGTCTTCTCTGCCTGCTGAAAGTAGTGATCAGACACCGCAAATAGTCCCACGGCAAGGCATGCATGTTATCGAGTGACGAACTGAATAAAATTTGCAGCTGACTATAACAAACACGGCCTTTGATTAGTAGGCTAAAAATTTGATGTCTTTCTCCTGGTTTTTCTTCTCGAGCTGACCTCCATGGTAACGGAAGTCATACAGTTGACATGCGCTGTTCGGAATTTCGGCGTGATGCTGTGCTTTCAACATGGACGCCAATATGGATTCCTAGCAGTGTGTCACGAGGTACTAAAGTCCTACATCATCCGAGACCGTCCGTGTCGAGTGGGGTTAGCGAATCGAGACTTTTTCGTCATTCGCTAGCCTGAAGCCATTCGGAACTTCTGAACGGAATCTACGGAAGGAGCCGATTCACTCTTACTGAGTCCAAGCATGAATTTCCTGTAAATCGCCAGATGTGGTACGCCGGAAAAACCGAGTCACTCACGCGGATCCACAAGTTGTATATCCTGAAAATCACAACAACAATGTCTAATTTCAGCAACCCGTTGTCAGAGGAACTGCGGTCTATAAACTGAAACAAATCTATTCTACTATTGCGAATTCAAACTGTGATATACCGGTAGTTCTTGGTGACATAAGTCAGCAACACTGCCAATCTAATTAAAATTAAATCCTATCTGCTCCCCATACGATTGGGGAGCATTGATAGGATATTAATTTATTAAGATTGCAAAACTGCTGCACAGTTTACCAATCCTTCATACATGTATATGAGGTACCCATCCTTCATATATATAATTGGATGGGTGGATTTGACTTGGACACTCATAAAACTATTCATCCCTTGATAGAGAATCACCTTTCTTATTATACATTTCGTATCATTACAACTCGCAACGTCATATGTAGTATGTATTATATTGTGTGATACAATATATGCATGGAGTTCATATTAACGCTGACACTCAAAGCGTGTCTGATCTACTATGTACTCCAGAAAACTACTTGGAAAAAACTTGGAATTAAAAAATACCGCTTTGTCAGAGATTTGTCGATAGGAATATCATGCTTTCGGGAAAAGCTGACAGCTCCGCTCTTGCACGAAATTAGCTTATGTAAATATATTTTCTTGTGATCTGCCTGCTTAGACTTTGGTGGTAATCGTTCCCCGTGAACGCAGAAATTCATTATGGATGACGGCTAACTACTAAGTGTCGGATCTTACGCTTGTATGACAAAATTAACAACTGTGTAGATGCAGATATTTTTAATACCTCGATAAAAGTCATCACCTACTGGCGTTAACCTTTACAGAGACTCCCTGTTCACTGGATTTTCTTCCAATTTTCTCGCCAGGCTAATGAAAATCGCGAATTTCATTTTGAAAATTTGAATTGACCAATCAATTGTTTTGAAACTGGAGGATATCCCGTGATGCACTGTCCTTTCTATAATATTAAATTTAAGATATAATGTTTTTATAGGCGTGCTAAATGGTTATTTTACGCACGGTTAATATGGGAAAGTTTATATTTGATAATTTATAAACTTTCCCACATTAACTGTGCGTAAAATAACCATTTAGCACGCCTATGAAAACATTATTTCTATTCTATTGCACTACTCAAGTTTATTATCAACAAAGATTACAATGAAAGGTTGAAAACATATTTTAAACTTTGACAACCTTTCTCCTCTTTTTTGAAAAAGCTCGTCCACTGATGTTGGGACGATGCTTCCGTCTCGGTTGGCATCGTGCCAATGTCAGTGGACGAGTTTATGTGGTCTCTCAAATGGGGAGTGATTTTGTCAGCTGAGTCAGCTGTTGGGAAATACAATTACGTGGATATATGCCTATTTGTGTCGCTTTGTTAATCAATTTTCCGATGGCAACAACAGTTAAACTTGAGAAGGAAATTTCATCTTGTAATTTACTTGTTTGTTTTATTCGATTGTTACTTGTATGAAATCAGACGTCCCTTTCATCATCCGACTTGTGAAATGGAATCCCCTAATGAACACCTGCACTTGACACATGTACATTTCACATAACCGTGGTAAATCTTGTAATAATTGCACGGTTAGCTCGATGTTGACACAAGTGTTATAGAATGTCATATTGTACATCACGATCTGATATGTAGACTTGAAAGTTTCGTTCGATATCACTAATGATACTAATTAATGATCAATTGTTCGATTAAAATTCGACATTTCATTTAAAACTCTGGGTACAACATTGTATAACGAGAAACAAATGATGTAGCCTATCCTGACACACGCGTATCACGATACGATATCGTTGCAAACGTTCACGGTCTATCTAGAAACCCAGCAAGAATGCATAGGCCCTAACCTTTTACCGTATAGCCCAGCTCTATTACTCTAAACCACACAGTCGAGATTAAATCGAATGGTATAACTTTCCCTTCGAACTTTGCAGAAATAGCTAAACTCGAAAGATAAACCCCCCAGCAAATACTGAGAGTGGCGCAGTATCAATTATGATGGCCTTCCCCAGTGGTTCTTGTCGGCATTATCTTAACCAGTCAAAATAGTTGGGAAAGTGATACATTTTTCCTGCTTGCCCACCAAATTAAGGAGGCTGATTTTAATGAAGGGAAAGCCTCTCAGTTTATGATCGGGGTAACCTCATCCGCTAAGAGCTAGCCCATACCAAACACGCTCCGGACCTGCTTGCATGTGACAGAGGTAGTCTAAATTTACAAGTTCACCCCCAAACTATACCTCATCAAGCTGGTTATCTGGAAGAAGTCCTGTAGTGCCGTTCCCAATGTAAACGATCCGGTGTAGCATGGAGACAACGCATTTCATTTATTTCCCCAGTGCAGGGTAGCATTTCACCCAACTAATTGATACCCATAATGCCTTCCCCCCTGCCCGTAACAAAAATTAGCCTCCGAGTGACGTAAGCCTATGTTGTCAGCCATATGCTCAAATAAACAATATTTGTTCGCGTGAATTGAAATTTCAGTTAAATTTTATGCATTTTTCGGACCCGAATCGAGCATTTCAAGCCACCAGCGCCAGTCCTTCTGTACACGGATTTAATGAACGTTTTGTCTCTGTAGTTTAGGTAACATCAGAGACTCTGGCTCCAAATCCATCCGATAAAACTGCAGATCTACAATTCCTACCGGAGACAACATGTCTCCCTCAAATCCCAATAGTTAAACCGTGTGGACAATCACGTCTATATACAATGATCCAACATGATTCAAGGGCGATAACGCATGTATTCAATTCCAAATCTGTTGGTGATAAATTCTGGAGTTGGGGGTGGTTATAATGATCAAGTTAAGTTTAGCAAACTCTAGAGAAATATAAACTCTTCTTCCATTTTCAGAACTGATACAACGATAGTAAAATCAGACAGTCGCAGTTGTACAATTAGTGTTGAAATTGTACACTGGGTGGTGAGGTTGTACACTCAGTAGTGAAGTTGTACACTCAGTGGTGAAGTTGTTGTGCAGTTGCACACTGAGTGGTAAAGTCGTACACTCATTGGTGAAGTTGTACACTCAGTGGTGGAGTTGTACACTCAGTGGTGAAGTTGCACACTGAGTGGTGAAGTTGTACTCTCAGTGGTGAAGTTGTGGTGAAGTTGCACAATCGATCCTGAAGCCAGACACCTCGATACTCGATGGGGTAAAACGAAATGTATTCAGTTAGAAATTTTAGTCCACTTGCTGTCCTTCAGCCCAGCTAATAATTTTGTATCCGATTAAATTTAGGATGGCACCTTCCTGGTAAAGCACAAATACTTGTGCTGGATGGGTCAGTCACGTGCGAAACTCGAACCCGCACCCTCAGACTTTGGCACCAAATCGCCAGCAGTAAATACAAGCGCGCTCTATACGACTCGACCACCTCAGCTTCCACAAAAGAGGAAGTTTGGGGATCGGAAAATAGCTTTAGTATATGCAGCTAAGACTTGTTTCGGTCTAAGAGTTCGGTCTAAATGTCGATGACTGGGAGTCCTTCCCTCCATCAATCAAGACAAGGAAGATTGAAACCCCAAAACCTAAACATGAACATCTCATGATTGATGCAACTAATTACTTTTCCGAAATTGACATTAAACCCATCGATATGCAATACTTCTCAACAGTTCAATTTCGACCGAGCACATCGTCCTGAATGAAGTTCAGTGATACACAACCCATGATCTTCTTCCTGAAATCGTTATGAACGTCCTATATGTAGAATTCATTTTCTACTACAATTTCATTAAACACTAAGCTGTATAATTTATGATATTCTGGGCTTAGCTTTTCATGGTGACTCAGTTGACCATGCTGTTCAAATAATGCTTTCTTACAGCTGTTCTGACAGTCATCGGAAAGCATTTGCTCAATTTATAGAAGTCATTTATATATATATAATTTTTTGTTGTTCCAAGAAGTACTCTCGAGTGAATCAGATACTGAGATGGGAAGTGGAAGAGATTGGTACTTAGAGATGTAGATTAAAATCGTGGAAGCAGTTGTATACTTGTAAAGATGATAATTTTGTACTGTTTGATGCTGAGTACAAAGTTTAACTAGGCGCTGATTATTTAATATTTGGTGAAGATGTACGATAACACTGCAAAAGTTACAAAATTACAAGTAAAATTATTTGCAAAATTCCAGCTGGAATATGTAGAGAATCTATGAAGACATGGACAAGATGTCTTGGTGGATAGACTTTCTCACGCAGTGCTGAGATGGTTACACTTGCCGTGCCGAGATGTTATCTGAAAGAATCCGCTGATGTATTCGAAATGAAGAGAGGAACATGTCAAGTGCGAGGATAGGGTACCGCTGATGTTCGCCCGATCGGCTCGATGGAGGTGACGCAACTCTTCTCGAGTTTCTCCCCCGAGACGGACGACTATTGAAGGCGGGGTAGGTTTACTTTTCCGCCGTATAAGATACTCCCCTTGAGACCACAGACGTTTTCATATAATCACGGTATGTCTGGCCCAACAACGTCGTCTCTGTCGACAGAATTGGTAACCAAGAAACGTTTAGATACTGCAAAAATTCCCAGGAAGACACTTTGCAACAGGACGCCCTTACAAGCATTTATTCTATTCGTTTTAACAGGAAGATACAGTATCGGGTCTTCTTCGAACATGTCTCACCAAAGAGGGACAGAACTCGTTGGACACTGTGAGTGAAGAAATAAATGGAACCATTTGAACGCGCGATCATTTGAGAGTTGATCAAATAGGCAACAGATATAGTATCTCATGTCAACTGGATTACACAATATTATCTCAAAAATTACATTTATGAAATATGTTTTATCTGGATATTGATCAATACATTTAGATGATAAGAACACTACATTCAAAGTATGGGAACTCCGAAGAGAAAAGTTGATGTGGAATATTTTTATTATTAATTGATAGATATATCATCTGATGGATATATCATCTGACAAAATCGCAAAATAATCGAAACTCGCTGCTGCTGACGATTCATGCTTGCTGAAAAAGGTACGAGTGACATGATTGCGCGGTTTGTCTAATACGTACATATACATGTGAATTTTTGTTTGCAGTTTTGGAGTATTTCAATGAAAAAATTAACGATATACAATATCATCCTGTTTTGTTCTAACATCATCGAGAACTGTTGATTACTTATACGAATAACGATACGATAAATACTACAATACCACGTAACCATGATGAGACCAATTGGAGACACCTGGTAGATAACGACCTGGGATTCGTTTCGATGAACTAATATTTGTCAGTGATAATAATTTAACGACGGGGAAACTGTTGAACTCATTCTCTCTTATAATAAACGAACTCGTTTTTTTATCTGCTAACAAAAACTCTTTAGATTGCTGACGTGGAATATGTTGATGAACTACGGCAGTCTACAGACTGTTGGATCAAATTGACGCCTAGAAAATGTCCGTGTATGGTGATTGTGTCACCCCCTACAGTGTATACAAGGATGTGTATACTGAAGGACATATCTGTTCATTTTTTACAATTATTACATTATATTTTCATTGAAGGATATTATACCTTCCAGCCTAAAATAACGGCACCAAACGTTTAACAAAACAGGTAGAATTTGACGACAATGAGCAGACAAATTCGAATGAACAAAAGTCGATTTTTCTTTATATTTACAATTTGTCGGGATGTATTTCTCTATAACGGTCACAAGAGCACTATATACACACACGGGGGTCCGTATAAACTAATCGTACTCATCCATTTCAAGAAGTTAATCTTGATGCAATTAAGAGAGAAATTGGTAGTCTTTATCTGTGGTTATCCTCTAAAAGGCGATAAACTATCACTTTGTAATTATCGTTGGCCCTCTGATGAGAGCAGCCCGACTCCGGGTGATTTTTTAATTCTATTTTTCCCTTTCCCCTTCGATCAATCATTGCACCGTCGTTCTCCAACTCTTTTGGTCCGTCTGAGGAATAGGCGTTACCAAGACGGAGAGAAAAATATAATTACAAACGTCGATGAGAAGTTAGAGATGGCCGCAACTCTCCACGAGGCGATAAAACGAAGGATTTCTGATTACAGCTGAAAGGGGGTATTTATTCTGAATTCTGTTCACTCGCATCGCGCTATATATGTGCAGTCCGACCTGAATACGAAAATCAGGAATCCCCAGTGAATCCTCAAACTCACATCTAAGCGAATATTCGATATTTTACTAACATTTTATCTGAAAGCACCTTCTCGATCATGACGTCACGTTCTCATCGTTTCTCCAACAATTTAGGAATTCCAGGGCCAAAATTGTTATCATGTGAAAGATTTTAGTTAAAAAATTCAATGATGAAATATAAGGTTACTTAATATAATATCAACTAAATTTATGATAAACCATATGGGCTAAAGGCGGTGCAATGCAGATGATGAGGGCAAGCCATGCGCATATCAACTTGTTTTGGTTTGGCTGACTATTTATTTGATCGATGGTGGCTAGATGAACCCATGATATAATTCTGCATGTGAGGACAATACCACAATACTGCAAATTAGGTTTGTTGGCAGGTTTAAATTATGTATTCGTCGACATGCTGAAATTTAGAGATTTTAATAAAGATTATGTATATATATCTAGCTATCAATCTACATACCATCGCAAATATCATACACTAGTCGTCCATATAAAGCCCTATTTTTCCTATTAACCCATCATCACTTCATTTTAAAAGTCCATACAGGCGACTTGGGGTCTACACTTACTATCCTATGGTGTTTATTGCTTTCTACAACGACATCTCAACTTAGTAAGGTCACCGAGAAGAAGTAAATATTTTGTTAAAAATAAATAATATTCGTAGGTTTGTAATATTATATAACTTCATTTGCAGTCAAGATAGAAATGTGTTGGGAGAATTTCGTTAACTTGAGGAGAGCGGATAGTTAAGATACAGAAAATATGTTTCAGCGTCCGTCAACGGCGTATGTAAATATTAACAACACTACGGCTTCTGTACTTATCTGAACTCAAGCTGTTCAATTTTCTGCTTCTAATTTTCTTTCACCACTATACTGTCAACTTGGTGAAGTTTTCCCATTTCCTGCAACAGAAAGTTTTTTCCAGGGAAAAAAACAAAGCATTGGAAATAATTCTCAGACAGAAGGGTTTCGTATTTCTATTATTAATTTCAGTCAAACGAACTGAAGCCATTTTGCAATGAACAGCTCTAGATTTATTAGACGAATTATGAAATAAACCCGGTGAATGTTGCCAACGAGAAAGATGATTCTTTTATTGCTATAAATACTCAGACCTGTAATAGCATAGTGTCTCAGACTTGCATGTGATGTAAGAATCCCTATAGTTTTAATTATGGACAAAAAGATATGAATTTATGAAATCTGTCAAATGTACCAGATCACGTGACGTCTGATTCACGTGCCGAGAGATATGGCCGTCCGTATTCTTAATGGGAAGTGGACGGTTTAGCAACAACAGTATATTGCGGTATCCCTTTAGTCTATTCCCGGACTATTTATAATTAACATGAGGATGACTATAGCAACTATACAGGAAATAAACATTTTACAGTTTCATTTCGGACTATTTTGGGAAGACGCTTTATATGTTATTATTGTTGTTGGTGTTGTCGCCATTGTTGTTCTTCTTCTTCTTAGGAAGTTACAACCAGCCCATTCCTCTTAAGCAGAAAATTCGTCGTGAATTGGGTGATTATAATAAATACAATTTCAAACTTTGGAAATGTGTAGACAGGTCTGTGTTGAGTGGAGGATAGCAAATAGCAGATATGCATACCATGTATTTGAAGTGAAACAGAGATAATACTGTTCAATCAGTGTTGAAAATCATTGCTCCGTGGAACATTTACGCCCCATATCTCCATAAATTATTACGGTCAAACAGAAATATAATTGTGACATGGAAACTTTGATCATAATTCTTTATGGGACATGGCAACATTTGACCTTTGGTATTGTGACTATTATCAGTAGGCTTCATTATACTGACAGTAGTAAACCACCTGTGAAATTTGATGAAGGTAACTTGAATTATTGTGCATAAAATGCTTATTTCCGTTCAATCCATGGTGACCTTGGCTTTTGACCTTTGAACTGATAGGTTCAATTATGGTTTGCATCTCATTTTACTTAGAAATTGTTATACTCATTTGAACGCTCAACAAATTATACATTTACATGCATATGCAAATATGCACACATGCAAATAAACATACATGAGTAAATTGAGGCTTATGATGGCGTTCACAAACTTGAACACCATTTATTATGCTTAACGGGTCCTCTATACTTAAACTCCAGTGACGTTTATCCGAAGGTTGGAGTCTTGTCAACCTTCTCAAGCATGCAGTGGAAGTGGCATTTACAGGTAAGACACAAGATGCAATATATATCCTCCAGAATCACATTAACTCTCCCTCTCGCTGATCAGTGTCGTTCTACTGGAGATACGGTATCGGGTTCGCGATCTCATCTGGTATTTCTGGCAGAAGTAACGAGGATCTCGTACATCTTTTATTAATTCTATCGCTGATCACATACACACTATAGAACAATGAGGAATAAAGACATAAAGCAAATTACACGACAAACAATTACAGACGGGGTGTATCCATTTCACGAGCTTCTCTCTTGGTGAGTTATCGAGAAGATGACTTTTCCAAGAGAAACTGAAAGGTATTCTCTCGGTCAGGTGCTTTTTATGGGTTTTAACAGGTGTTTGATGCCAAGATTCAGGGATATATTGACAGGCCTGATGTCAAAGGGGTGGATTGATTACTGCCCATATGTCAGGCTATACCATTGACTTCACGTACGCCAGTTAAATAGAAAACTACAATACTGTCAAGATACAATACAGAGGCAGTCAGTCAGGAAATAGGACACGACATGGATTTTAATCAGATTTAATATCAAGTGATGAAAACCCATGTTACATTAAGTTTTCGTATTTTTTTGCCATAATATAAATTAATAAGCCTGTCAATAACAGTTTCTTGTCTGAATAGAAAGTATATACTGTTGGATCCGATATAGAGTAGACTGTAGTGCACAAATAATTTCACTATGCTTGTATGATAATTGCCATATCTGTAACGATATGATGCTCGTTTAGGTCGAACATTTTGAAGCGGGTTTGATGTCTCTCTCATCAAGGTGACAAGGCTTGCGTGGAAGACCTCTAATTGGGAAAAGGCAAAAGACTGACAATATAACTTGCAGCAAATCATTTGTCAATTTTCCTGTGTCTTCGTGAGTCGGCGTCGGGCTTCTCGAGTATTTGTTCTGAATACAAACTTACATTCTATAAATACTCCTTAGTTCGGGCCATTTTTCCAAAACAGACGACTTCATAGGGCTATTACATCATCGCGCTGAAATATTTGTATCTAATACCACTCAAGCCGTTGCTACGGGCCGTGCGGTCATGTCATTCAAGATGTCTACATGAACAGCTACAATACAAGCGTGACTGGGATACAAATCAACACAGGGATCACTTTTGGCTCTTGTGATGTTTTTAGAAATATGCAGTGAGTAAATATGACTGTGAGGTCATATCACTTCTTCATCGTTTTCCACCAGCCCTCTATAGTATTGCGTTTAATTAATTACACTAAATCGTTGCCCTGAGAGTCTTGTCACTGATTAGTAACCTTTGTAAAGAAGTTCCTAGGCGCCTAATTCCGTTATATTGCATCTCCAATAAGGAGAGATTGTGCCTGTTCATTCAAACACCATATTGAATCCTCCTAAATACATCAAACACATAAATTAGAAGATATATATATTAACTGATTTTTCGACACGCCTTGGTGTAAATAGCAGATGTATATTACTAGTGTAAAGGGACAGTATATCCCCCAGGAAAAGATGTCTATGACCCAAGTTTCACACTCGCTAAACCATGTAATCAGAGCACATCTAAATTGATAACGAGTGACCCCATGTGCACGACGAAGCATTGCATTTTGCGAGGACATTCACTGGCAAACTAACACATGCATACAGAAAATCGTTCATCATTGAACAATCAGGGGCCACTTCTGTGTAACGTGCGTATAATTAATTGAGGAATATGTCTTTGCGAGAGATAAAGAGGTTAAGGTTACAGACTAATATCTTGACATTTAAATGATCACCCACAGATAACATAAAACACGCAAGAAGAAGCCGAACTCGTCATTAATAATACTGTATTTATGGTTTCAATCTGAACGTTGAATTTCAAACCTCGTATCTTGTTCTTGTGTAATAGAACTATAGATAAAGTACAAAAGTGTAAAGTACGATTTATAAACTCTACAATAGCTGTATACTCTCCATTAATATCTCTTCCTTGTGGATCAAAATGTCAAATAAAACTGATGTGATTATCGCGAGTACAAGCCCCAAACGTTGCAATCACGAACATTTGAGACCTCAAACATGGAGGTGACAATCGGCATACACCTGATGATCATGAACACTGGAGACTTCAGACATAGAGGCATATGAACCATCATCAACATCAATGTGATAACCTCTGATCCATTAAAATCTATGTAATGGTCACGAACATTGGATAGCTCCCATTGGATGTTATCAATTGGAATCCAAGTGGCAACCACGAACATTTAATACCTCCACGCACATGGGCATGTGATCCAACAACATCCACGTGGCGACCACGAACGTGAGAGCCAGTGGTTAACCAGCATTCGCGTGACAACCGCGAAAATGGTTGGAAACCAAGGACATGAGAGCCAGTGACTCAACTACATCCACGTGATGACAACCAAGGTTGGAAACTACGAACATGAAGGCCAGTGACTCAACAACATCCACGTGACCATCGCCAACATTGGGAATCCCGCACATGAAGGCCAGTGACCCAACAACATACACTTGAAGACCACATACACGCGGACATCATGGCTAGCGATACAACAAAATTCACGTGACAACCGCCAACACTGGATACTGCGTACATGAGGGCCACTTATCCAACAACATACACCGACATACATGATCACCAACATTGATTTTAAGATTGTAAGAGATTCTTCTTATCGAGCAGCTACTTTAGAAGATCATTTTAGTCGGGTGAAAGAAGACTGTATCTTAGGGTTTGTTTGTTGCATAGGTTTTAATGTGTGTATGTTTTAATGTGTTGGATTACTAAGTTATTAACTTGAATACTTAGAATTTTGTTTGATCGTCGCTATATAGCTGAACGCGACGTTAAACCTTAATTCTCTCTCTCGCGGGCATGAGGGCTGGCGATCCAACAAAATCCAAGTGACAACCTCCAATATTAGAGACAGCGGACAGGAGGGCCAGCGATTCAACAACACTCACGTGACAACCACCAACAGTTCGGACAGCGGACATGAGGGCCAGTCATTCAACAACATCCATCTGACGACCACGAACATTGAAGACCACTGACATGAAGGCTAGCGGTCCAACAAAATCCATGTGACAACCACCAACCTTGGAAACGACGGACATGAGGTTCAGTGATCATACAACATCATTTTAATGAGCCACCTACAGCAATGTTAAATATACATGCACTTGAAAACAAAAGTTCACTACTGGAAAGACAGGAGAGGCCAACTATTGAAAATCACCCACCTTTGGCACTTAGGGCGTCAATAGTTATGCGATGACCACGAATATCGAGGCCCACAGACATGAGAACCTGCAGCCAACCAGCTTACACGTGAGGACAACTTCAATATCTGGAGCCATGGATGTAGGGTGTTGAATATCAACAGCATATAGTTATTCCAGTGAAAACGAAGTGTGTAAACTATCAAAAACCGATCATTAGCGCGAACCTGCTCATTCACCAAACGCTATATAGACGATCTTCTCTCTGTGAGTATTGGTTATATAAATATAATATAAGTGAAGTATATATATCCACCATCATTGGATATACAGATAGCTCTAATGGCTCATCGTATATAGACTTGTATCGTGCAAAAAATTGTAAAACAGTGCTATACCATCAAGCGCCTCCACACAAAATTTTTCTAATTTGGCGATATGCTGATAGCAAACTACAAGCGTAGGGTACAAGATATTTGGCGTTACGTTTTGTAACTTGTGTCTAATTTCGTATGAATCCCATGTACTTCAATATCCACATGCTGTTCATATGAACACTCACAATCAAGTCGTGACTGAGATACATTATGCTCTTACATAACGACTTTAATAAGGAAATGAAGAATATTCATCAGCAAAACGGATTTGATATTTGGAACATCATGATGTCTTGCCGGCATCAATGTATTTAAAACAGTTGCATGAAAATAGCCTATTTTCATGTATACTATGTTTGTTTCTAAATTTGGTTTAAATGGTGTTATATGGACGTGGAAATTCTTTAATGAATGGCGACTGAATATTGAATGAGAGTCTATAGATGTTCGTATATAGGCCCCACCAAACACCCACCAATCATCTTTCATTGGAAACAATTTCTCACGCCTCTCTGTCGAGTAAGCATGCTCATGAAATCAACATCGGTCAACGTCCCTTCAAAGACGTGGGGCATACTCTGATTTAATGAGCGTATCAAATAAGTGCTTACAACAGTTCTCCTTATTCTGCTCGCTCAAGGGTATTCTAATACGAGCAAATGGAGTGAAAAGATGAGTAAGCGGAAACGGACAATATTAATCGCCGATTCTCTACAAATGTTTAACTTGACAGATTAATGTGATAATTCTTAATAACAACCAAAATAAATCTTAAAACTTCCTTTTCTAAAAGTACTGTACGAAACATTTTAAAACAAAATCTAGAAAATTATGTGCCAGGAACCCGGACTGTATAGCTTAGAAGTCATACAATTGCTGTCTGCATGGAGGGAGTTCTGGGAAGGCAAGTCTTCATGCCCGAAACTCTATCACTTGGAGCGGGGAACATTTGGTAATAATTTGTATTTTTCCTTTTATTTTGAGATCGGATAGTTTTCCATATCGCCGGTTGATTACCGAGTTCAATGTCAGGAAAGTGGCTTCGTTAAAGTTACAACAAGGCGTGTGAAACTAAACCGTTACTTTTGATGTGTTTGTGTTCTCTGGAACTTGAAGACATCTTTTCCACCTGCCAAATGACGATGTGGTGAGAAGCAGGAGCCTTGCTTTTAATCACGTGACGAGGATTGGAATCCATACATTTCTACTATATATACATTTTATTCCCACTGCTGTTTCGAAATTTATGTTCTTTTCAAGGAATATTGAACAGAATTAATGACATAGTTTATATACCGTATAGTGTATACGTTGTCACTAAACAACAAATCCATGGTTTCACGAGTTAAAACATGATAAACTGGTCCGTAAACGTCTATACATTATTAAAGCTATACAAGTGAGATCAATAAAACAAGCTAGTGTTACGCGTAAGTTGGAATAATACCTATAAAACTTAAATACTAGCTGAACGAGCGTACGGCATGTGGCTACCCTTGAGTGGAGACGCATTGTTTTCAATAAATTGGATTTCCTGCACATCTATCGAAGCCTGATTATACAAAAACTGAAATATCCCAATGGAAGCTGCATGACGATCAAAAGATACTGCTGAAGCGACCGTGAGAAGGGGCTGTGGAATATCAGAAGTGAGAAATCCTGTTAAAGGACGAAAGCTATGGCCAAGATCAAGAAACATTGAAATGAAAATAATTGTCAGTGCTACAGATCCATCGACATATCGTCTTCAAGATCTCCGTGGCGTCCACAGGGGTAATCATAATCGGACCCACGACATTTCGACAGACGACAATTCGGCCCGCGACATTTCAGCAGGCGAACTTGCCGCCCGCGACATTTCGACATTGAGTGGGAGTACGACAATTCGGCCCGCAATTTTTCGAAAGGTTTTTTTCACCTCGTATCTCAAGAATAAGCCTGGCGAGCTACACGAAACTTACATCACACATGCATGAGGTCATAAACAGTTTTCTAAAAATATGTCAGATTTGACCTATTTTTTCGGGTCACCAGGTCAAACTAACTCTACCTTATAATTTGAACTGATACTAAATAGAAAATGCTCATATTCGCAAGTGGGTAATTTATTATTTGCAGATGTATACTTTTATAAACAAGTACGCTTATACATGTACACATATAGAGCAAAGCTTGTACACATGTAGATGAAATACTTCAGTCTCAAAAACAGTATTAAATTTAAAACTTGACAGTCGAACTGTCGAGGCCCGAAATGTCGCCTGCCAGAATGTCGCGGGCCGAAATGTCGCCTGCCGAAATGTCCTAACACCGTCATAATCATAGCTAACAATTTCTAGGCTGGAACTTGAGCAAATTATTGACGATAGGAATATACAAACAGCCTTGTTGGCGTCAATGGAAATTGCTGACCACTCTGCTATATGAAAATACCCCAATGCTTTGTAATTCCAATCAGCTCAATAAGATCAGACCCATGTGGTTGGACTCAAATACATATCTGGTCCTTGGGACGTCTCGGGGTATATACAATCAAAATATCAGCGCCTGTGATCATACGCTGTAAAGAGAACGTGTCGAAAATCAAGAAGTGGTGGCAACTGCAGAGTTTGGTGATTCGAAATATCACTGGTGGTGTTTCAACATGGTGGTTTAAAACTACTTTTAGTGTCTCAAAACACCATCATTTCTGGCGTTTCGGAACGTCAGGACTTGTGACCACTCCGCTACCTTCACGTTTCACAGCACCAGAAGTGGTGGCGGCTATTCTTTCTATACTACGAAATGCCATCGGCGGTGTTTCGAGGCTCAAAACGTTGCAGTTTCCACCACGTTTGGTGATTGAAATCACCTCTCGCTCTGGTGTTTCGAAACACTTTTGTTTTTTCAGTGTATGGCTTCTTAAGCTGTTTCTTTCATTTCGCTGGATGCCTCACAATTGTACGGATTTGACGCATTTATTTGAACGCGTTCACTATTTATTGCTCAAGACATTCTTCTCTTTTGATAAATATCAGTAATTTGCATGCAAATGTCGCCGAGGATATACGATATAAATATACGATATAAGTAATCTGCGGAAAGTTTTATAATGGGAAGGATTAGTTTCTTAGTTGTAGCTATCATGGAGTCAAGCCAATTGGCAAGTTCGCCCATGGTGTAACTCAGTATCAATGATACCATGGAAATCTCTGTTAGCGAGCCTCTCCATGCATGTGATGAAGTCTAGAAAATAACCGGGGTTATAGTAAAAAGCAAAATATCATTTACGCGGTGGGACGAAATATTTATTACAGAACTATAAATCAAACAATTTATTTATCACCTCTAATCAAATATGAGAAATAGGCGTCTTTTCAATGCCCTCGATAAGGCGCCAGCTATGCATAAAATAGAGTGTCAGCCACACAGACTGAAGCTGTCTATAGGGCGGTCATATAATTGACATTCAATTGACATAAAAAATGGAGTAGATGTCGACAATGAAAGCGAAGAGGACTCCTGGCTATACGAGCCGCGCAAGTGTCGCTGGTTTAGGGTTGGAGAGGACGTCATGTGCAAAGACGTCTCCGAAGAACTGTTGTAGCGTCTCCATCGGGGCTTCATGGTTGATAAATGAAAGTTTCCACGCTGACTCTGCACAAGAAATATGGCCCTCGGACAAAGCCATGTCGGCTAAATTATAACCCACGTTCGTCTATATCCACACTTTGAGCGATTAGATGAAATAGTAGACGGTAATTACATGACAGGTGGCAATGCGATTTTTAGATGACCTACTAGCGTAATCATGCGAAACGTGTTGTCCCGAATACACCTCTGGCTTCTTTTTGGTCAGTTACCTGTTAACCTATGGATAATATACGTGTTATTTTCGTGGATGTACCAATGCTCCCGTTTGAACTATTTACGCCCTCTGCCCCTACGCAACATCAAGTCACATTGTTCTGCGAGCTCTTTCTTAACAATTTCGTTTACCTGGTGTTTAAGTCGAGTAATGTACCTTCGACTGTGTGGTCCGAAATTCAAACCTAAGTTTAACAGGCCATAATCATCACCGAAGCAATAAATAACTGATATTAATGTAAAATAAACTACTAATTATGCCAATGTCATTTAACCGGTCGTTTTTAAGGGCCTATAAAATCCCTGTCCAGATTCACAGATGCAGAAAAGACTATTGTTCTTCACATCATCTGAATCACAATGGTATAAGACCACAGACAGTTCTTAAAGCGTAATCCATAATTGCCTGACCTCTGCATACTAAGTAAATATCGTCGATCTATTCATGGCGATCCAGGATTCAGAACGCACATTCAAATGTTCACTGAATCTAGGTGACGATACAAGTAATATTACCAAATATAAACCTGGTTGACAATACGAGTAATATACAGGTAATATACAAGGAATAAATCTTGTTGACGATACAGGTAATATACCAAGGATAAACCTTGGTGACAATACAGAGGTAATAGACCAAGGATAAACCTTGGTGACAATACAGTTAATATACCAGGGATAAACATTGGTGACAATACAGGTAATATACCGAGGATAAACCTTGGTGACAATACAGGTAATATACCGAGGATAAACCTTGGTGACAATACAGGTAATATACCGAGGATAAACCTTGGTGACAATACAGTTAATATACCAGGGATAAACCTTGGTGACAATACAGGTAATATACCAGGGATAAACCTTGGTGACAATACAGGTAATATACCAAGGATAAACCTTGGTGACAAAACACGTAATATACCGAGGATAAACCTTGGTGACAATACAGGTAATATACCGAGGATAAACCTTGGTGACAATACCGTTAATATACCAGGCATAAACCTTGGTGACAATACAGTTAATATACCAGGGATAAACCTTGGTGACAATACAGGTAATATACCGAGGATAAACCTTGGTGACAATACAGGTAATATACCGAGGATAAACCTTGGTGACAATACAGGTAATATACCAAGGATAAACCTTGGTAACAATACAGGTAATATACCGAGGATAAACCTTGGTGACAATACAGTTAATATACCAGGGATAAACCTTGGTGACAATACAGGTAATATACCAGGGATAAACCTTGGTGACAATACAGGTAATATACCAGGATAAACCTTGGTAACAATACAGGTAATATACCAGGGATAAACCTTGGTGACAATACAGGTAATATACCAGGGATAAACCTTGGTGACAATACAGGTAATATACCGAGGATAAACCTTGGTGACAATACAGGTAATATACCGACGATAAACCTTGGTAACAATACAGGTAATATACCAGGGATAAACCTTGGTGACAACACAGGTAATATACCGAGGATAAACCTTGGTGACAATACAGGTAATATAACAAGGATAAACCTTGGTGACAATACAGGTAATATACCGAGGATAAACCTTGGTGACAATACAGTTAATATACCAGGGATAAACCTTGGTGACAATACAGGTAATATACCAGGGATAAAACCTTGGTGACAATACAGGTAATATACCGAGGATAAACCTTTGACAATACAGGTAATATACCGAGGATAAACCTTGGTGACAATACAGGTAATATAACAAGGATAAACCTTGGTGACAATACAGGTAATATACCGAGGATAAACCTTGGTGACAATACAGTTAATATACCAGGGATAAACCTTGGTGACAATACAGGTAATATACCAGGGATAAACCTTGGTGACAATACAGGTAATATACCGAGGATAAACCTTGGTGACAATACAGGTAATATACCGAGGATAAACCTTGGTAACAATACAGGTAATATACCGAGGATAAACCTTGATGACAATACAGGTAATATACCGAGGATAAACCTTGGTAACAATACAGGTAATATACCGAGGATAAACCTTGATGACAATACAGGTAATATACCAGGGATAAACCTTGGTGACAATACAGGTAATATACCGAGGATAAACCTTGGTGACAATATAGGTAATATACCAGGATAAACCCTGTTGACAAAACGAGCAATATACAGGCAATATACCAGGGATAAACCTTGGTGACATTACAGGTAATATACCAGGGATAAACCTTGGTGACAATATAGGTAATATACCAGGATAAGCCCTGTTGACAAAACGAGCAATATACAGGCAATATACCAGGGATAACCCTTGGTGACAATACATGTAATATACCAAGGATAAACCTTGTTGACAAAACAAGCAATGTACAGGCAATATACCAGAGATAAACCTTGGTGACAATACATGTAATATACCAAGGATAAACCTTGTTGACAAAACAAGCAATGTACAGGCAATATACCAGGGATAGACCTTGGTGACAATACATGTAAAGATAAACATATACCAATGATAAATGATATGATGTACTTATCCTAAATCCAAACTTTTGAAAACATTCTGGGAAGACAGTATGTGTGCACATTCTCACCAATGCATCATGGAATAATGTGGACCAGGCATTATTAAGTAATGACACAGTCATTGACAGTGTTATTTAATTTTATTGTAGAATGATTTAGATCTTTATGGTTATATGATAACAGAAATATTGTTGTAATCGTCCATGGCTAGCAAAAAAAAAGATAGATTAGCTAGTCACTGATCCTGAATAATATCAATTTTAAAAATATCTTACTTTATATTAACTACTTTATTCAGTTTTGTATTTCTCAAAAAAAATTGTAGCAAATAAAAAAAACGATTTAATTTGGCAAAATATGGCATACATTTTTAGCGAAATCACACAGCAAGTCACAAGCAGTCAACATTGAAGTCGGGACATCGTCTTCGAAGCCTTGAACTAAAAATACATTTTGAACATTTTGCTTCAAAATATGATATTTTACGATATCAAGGTCGTACCAAACAGCTCTATACAAGTATGTGGCTAGGAATATGAACATCTTTGACAGAAAAACAAACGTCTCCACTATTGGTTTTTAATCGTGTGATAATGAGAAATGTAGTTGTCCAATCAATTGAAATAACACCTCAATCATCGGATCTGTCCTGAAACAAACATCATTACCTATGTTTGCACTATACAGTATTACCGGGTAAACCATGGCAAATATAAAAATCAATAGCCTTTTGGACTTGATGCTTTTCTTCATATTAGGTACGGTAATCTGGATAGACGATCACATCACGCATGCGTCTGATCCATAATTCTATCAACGCACATGCCCACTTGGCATGATTTCTTGTGCCTCGCGTGTGAGACGGTCCCCTCTGTGAATCGGCTAACATTAATTGCTTCTGTCGAGGTGTCTATCTCCTATTTTAGAAGATCGTGACAATAATTGGGTTCGAGCAATGTCACATCTCTGCATGTTTCTTGTAAAACATATTCCAATTTCTTTATACCATTTCAGACCTCTCCATTCACTAAACATGGGATTTCACAACGCGTCACTTCACACAAGGTCAAAGTTAATTCTGTCTCAGGTATGAGGTTAACTCTTCTCATCTCTTTACTTTGAAGTAAAATTCAACAATGGAGGGAGAAAATTTCTATCTATATGTGCCAAAATGTGTATCGATGTAATCAAATTACCAAAATCTTCAAATAGGATACTTATTTGGATTAACATCCCCCCGCCGCCCCTATGTATTGAGCATGGGAGATCTGTAACGACTAAGGCTACACAGGTTGACCGTTTAGGCGCGAAACCATCCAAACTATCCAGTCAGATATAGAAACTAGACAACATCCGCGAAGCACTCGTCCTTGGTTATATTAATGTGTTCATATGACTTTCTGTTTGATAACATGATATCGTTCTATGTTGGATATCTTTACGTGTTCATATGACTTGCTGTTAGATAACACCGTTCTGTGTTGGATATCTTTACGTGTTCATATGACTTCCTGTTACATGAAACCGTTCTATGTTACCACCATCATAGTGCCTGTTATAGCTGACTTTCGAATGTTAGATATCACCGATCTAAGTTGGATATTTTCGTGTGTTCATATGATTTCCTGTTAGATAACACCGTTCTATGTCGGATATCTTTACGTGTTCGTATGTCTTCCTGTTAGATAACACCGTTCTATGTTGAATATCTTTGTGTTCATATGACTTCCTGCTACATAACACCGTTCTATATTGGATATCTTTACGTGTTCATATGACTTCCTGTTACATAACACCGTTCTATGTTGGCTATATTTACGTGTTCATGTGACTTCTTGTTACATAGCACCGTTCTATGTTGAATATCTTTACGTGTTCATGTGAATTCCTGTTCCATAACACCATTCTAAGTTGAATATCTTTACGTGCTCATGTGAATTCCTGTTACATAACACCGTTCTAAGTTGAATATCTGTACGTGTCCATATGACTTCCTGTTACATAACACCGTTCTGTGTTGGATATCTATACGTGTTCATATAACTTCCTGTTAAATAACACCGTTCTATGTCGGATATGCTTACGTGTTCATATGACTTTCTGTTACATAACACCGTCCTATGTTGGAGATCTATACGTGTTCATATAAATTCCTGTTAAATAACACCGTTCTATCTTGGATATCTTCGCGTGTTCATATGACTTTCTGTTACAGAATACCGTTCTATGTTGAATATCCATACTTCTTCATATGACTTCCTGTTACATAACACCGTTCCATGTTACCACCACCACCAGTGCCCAATGCACCAGGTGAATG
This sequence comes from Hanleya hanleyi, assembly GCA_036873755.1. NCBI lineage: Eukaryota > Metazoa > Mollusca > Polyplacophora > Lepidopleurida > Hanleyidae > Hanleya > Hanleya hanleyi. Next base: position 58,767 of record JAVTVY010022439.1, on the reverse strand, counting down.
TCGACTTTTAGCGCAGAACTTTTCGTGTACGACAGCTACACAGCGTCTGTCTGATCTCACGTTTATATATTGTACATCTACTTGATTATGATTCATGTATATATGAATATTAATATTGATTACCAGATATTTCAACTTCTGTCATTATTCATTCGACGAAAAACAACAATCGTATCACCTATCTCAACTAATATCCGTTCTCTTCCTCCAAAACACATGATCTAAGAACGATGTATGATTTGTTCTTGTTTCTATCCGGCAACTTATATATTGTCGATTGCCCTTGTGTTCATGACAGGTGAAGGGTTAAAATTCCAGTCTGGGTTTGGGTTAAACTCACAATGCGTGGATATCAGTTATCGGCTTTTCTTCATATACAAAAGCTGTTTAGCACGGTTATATCATAAAATATAAAAAAGCTAGTGCACAAATACAAAAGAATATCTTACAAAACAACAGTTCGAACATCACAATGTTAGCTAAGCCCCCATTGAATATCCACCTCATTTTGACCCATGTCTTTTATTACGGCTAGTCTGGGGGGTGGTTTGGCGCTATTTCCAGTCAATATCAACTTACCGTCAAAGTGTCAAACCTTTTGTGCCAGAGGGCCGTAAATTTCATGGAAAATCTTCTCGATATGCCTTATCCCGATATTTTAGCCCATTTTCACGGGGAGTCTGTGAGAGCGATACGGGGTATTTGGTAGATTCAATCACAGTCTCCCAACTTTAAATCGCCTAGAACTGTCTTGTTATGTGTCCACGCCTGACAGCGCCCGAAGACGAAGCAGAATGGTAATGGCTGCCACAATAATACCCTTAAACTCTCTGTTTTCTTATATATCACACTCTCCATCAATCATCCGATGTTATATTCTGATATCTTTTATACACTCCTTTCAAAACATCTTTTAAATATACATTTCAGACCATGTTAGTTTTTTGTTAGATATCTCTACTATATACTCCCTCGATTAGTTCCATACTGTATTCATACAAAGTGCATTCACAATAATGATTAAGCATCAATTTATCATATACTTATAGCTAGAACGCCATGTGAAGCCCACTTATAGATCACCTTCAGTTCATAGTCAGGAAGTATCCCGCTTGTAAATAAAAACGCATTCACCGTGTTCTAGAGAGAGGTTAACTTTTTTACTCAATCGACAGCTGAGATAACTGAAACATGGAATATAGTCAAATGAGTCTGTTGGCTGTGTTTCAAATCGGCTAGAATGCACATTTCACTTTGAGTTGATTCTCGTGCTATATCGAATAATTAAGATCCAAAATAGCACTAGTGCCATTATTTTATATGGCTCAAGCATGTTTAATCCCACCCAGCCCCTAATAATAAAACAACCCTTCAACCCATCAATCCTCAGATGAGTTAGCCTTGTCAAACCTAAGATAAGTTGTCCTCTTCAAACGTCAGAAAAAGTTATCCTCGTCAAACCTCAGAAAAGTTATCCCCGTCACACCACAGAAAAGCTATCCCAGTCAAACCTCAGAAAAGTTATCCCCGTCAGACCTCAAATGTTTTATCCCCAGTCAATCTCAGATGATGATCTTCAATGAACTTCAGATGAGTGATCTTCAATGAACCTCAGATACATGATCTTCAGTGAACGTCAGATATATGATCTTCAATGAACCACAGATACGTGATCTTCAATGAACCTCAGATAAGTGATCTTTAATGAACCACATATATGTGATCTTCAATGAACCTCCGATAACTGATCTTCAGTGAACCTCAGGTTAACTTCAAAGAACCTCAGATATAAACATCACATAAATGATCGTCAATGAACCTCAGATAAATGATTGTCAATGAATCTCAGATAAGTGATCGTCAATGAAACCTCAGATAAGTGATCTTCAAGGAACCTCAGGTATATGGTTTTCAAGTAATAAACCTCAGATAAATGATCGCCAATGAACCTCAGATAAGTGATCGTCGATGAACCTCAGATAAGTGATCTTCAATGAACCTCAGATAATGATCTTCAAGTAATAAAACTCAGATAAGTAGTCTGAAATGAACCCCAGATAAGATATCGTCAATGAAACCTCAGATAAGTGATCTTCAAGGAACCTCAGGTATATGGTCTTCAAGTAATAAACCTCAGATAAATGATCGCCAATGAACCTCAGATAAGTGATCGTCGATGAACCTCAGATAAGTGATCTTCAATGAACCTCGGATAATGATCTTCAAGTAATAAAAGTCAGATAAGTAGTCTTCAATGAACCCCAGATAAGTTATCGTCAATGAACCTCAGATAAGTGATCTTAATGAACCTCACATATATGATCTTCAAGTAATAAACCTCAGATAAGTGATCGTCAATGAATCCCAGATAACTGATTGTCAATGAACCTCAGATAAGTGATCGTTAATGAACCTTAGATAACTGATCACCAATGAATCTCAGATACGTGAACATTAATGAAACTCAGTTATTGGTCTTCAGCAAATCCAATCTAGTTGATCTTAATTAGACATCAGATATTGATCAGGGTTAAGCCTCAGGTAAGCCATGCAGAAGTTTCAACATACGCGATGTTCAATGAAGTTCAATGAACCTCGGATAAGTTGCCTTCAATGAACTTCAGATGAGTGATCTTCAATGAACCTCAAATACATGATCTTCAATGAACCTCAAATACATGATCTTCAATGAACCTTAGATACGTGATATTCAATGAACCTCACATAAATGATCGTCAATGAACCTCAAATACGTGATTGTCAATGAATCTCAGATAAGTGATCGTCAATTAACCTCGGGTAAGTGATCTTCAATGAAGCTCGGATAAGTTGTCTTCAGTGAACCTCGGGTGAACTTAAATGAATCTCAGATAAGTGATCGTCAATGAAATCTCAGATAAGTGATCTTCAATTAACCTCAGATATATGGTCTTCAAGTAATAAACCTCAGATAAATGATCGCCAATGAACCTGAGATAAGTGATCTTCAATGAACCTCGGATAATGATCTTCAAGTAATAAACCTCAGATGAGTGGTCTTCAATGAACCCCAGATAAGTTATCGTCAATGAACCTCAGATAAGGGATCTTCAATGAACCTCAGATATATAATCTTCAAGTAATAAACCTCAGATAGGTGATCATCAATGAATCCCAGATAACTGATAGTCAATGAACCCCAGATAAGCGATCGTCAATGAACCTTAGATAACTGATCGCCAATGAATCTCAGATACGTGACCATTAATGAAACTCAGATATTGGTCTTCATTAGACATCAGATAATGATCATCGTTAAGCCTCAGGTAAGCCAGAAGTTTCAAAAAAACATCAGAAAACTGATCTACATCAAATTGACGGATCGTCGTCGAGGAGGGGATGAAGTGTTGAAAGTGTTAATGCAATATTTTTATTTGCTATCAGAAAAATCTTCTTTCCCATGCTTGTTAACAGCTATTGGGACATGGTGCTCGTCATATAAATGTATGACCCGGTGTGTGCATGAACTGAGCAAAAATTAGTCAGAGCCAGGTTGATTAATGAGATATTGCTGAGAATTACCCGAACAATCCGCTACTCATATACAGTGACTCGGATGGGAATTATGCAAGATTGTTCGATCTATTTATCCATATGGATAATATATCTTCATGGAAATTTTCCGTGTTTTGCTTTTTGAATTCTGTCTATCCTTCTTGATACCTACACAGTAATATATTATGTGACGATCGCCTCTACCACACATATTTAACCATTACACAGTACACAGAACAGGAAGATCTACATATGGGATAAATGTATCTCATCTAATAGCATTCACTAGACACACCGGTTCTCGTCGGATCACCGAAGCTAAGCAACGTTAAGCTCGGTCAATACTTGGATGGGTGACCGGGTGCTGTATTGGCTGGGCTGATCAGTGTCCAGAGTAATAGGAACTGTGAGCACTCTCGTGTTCTGGCACATGTAGGCACCGTCGTGATATGACTGAAACAAGGTTGAAAACGACGTTAAACCCTACTACTCACTCACTCACTCGCATTCACTAGACCCGTCATGATCAAAAATATTGAAAGTAGTTCGACAAGGAATATGCCACAAAGCGCCATCGTTTTAAATTTCTTAAATATCGCCGATTAAAAAGCATAGGTATCAAATGCGCCGTTCACTAGGTAGCTTCCTTCCTGAAATTAAGTATTGCTGTTACAGGACCAACCACCTCGCTGGGGGTCTAATAGTACCCCAGCCACCAGTCAGATTTTTTGACCGGATTCGGGGCCTTCGCGCACATCGCCGGAAGTGACTTCATATATAGTAAAATAGATGTTTGCCGAACATTTTCATTACTTTTCAAGTCTGCGTAATACCTCTGTTGACCTGGCGTTAAAAAGAATTATCTGGAGATTATTTCCCCTGTTTATCTGGACAGAGCCGATGAAAAGTAGTTCGCTCATGTGCAACACCGAAGAAGTTGTTCGGCCGGATTCAAACTGAACCGTGCCTACATGGGTTTTCCCCTATACGTCATAGCAACGTAGTAAAGTTCATCTTCCGCTATTGGAGGCAGGATGATAAATGAGCCTGCGAAATGGAGCATGCGCTGTGGGGAGGATGTTACAGGACCCTGTATGACACAACATCCACGCGAGAGAAACAGATTTCAATGCTGCCAGTATGACATCATAATGTGATGTTGCGAAATCTCACCTCTATAAACTAAAGTAGTTGCTTTTGTAAGCTCTGTTAATTTGAGCATCATTAATTTCTCAAACAACCCGCCTTTACAGGCCCCCGGATCCGATTAAGGCCGAAAATGTCTTTTGTTTCTGATGAAAGACTCGTGAAAAAAGTGGTGCGGTGACTACAGACAATTGATTTTCTTTGAACCTTAGACAAGTGCTATTTATTCTATGAGCTTCAGAAATGTGATCCTCAATTAATGAACCTCAGATAAGTGATTTTAATGAACCCCAGATAAGTGATATTCAATTAATGAACCTCAGATACGTATCTCCAATGAACCTCTGTGAGTCATCTTCAATTAACCTTCGATAATTGATCGTCTGTGAACCTCAGATACGTGATCTTTAATTAAACTCAGATACGAGATCTTCTGGTAAAAGACTCTGGAAAATAGGTGGTTGGGTGTAAAAGATAATCGTCAAATGAACCTCAAATACGTGATCTTCAATAAACCGCGGATAATTAATCTTCGAAAAAAAGTAGTACGGTGACGCGACCTTTTTCATTGTGTATGTTTTTTTTATTATCCTGGAAGATATCTGATTTAGCACAGTGGTATACGTTGAATCATATTATGTCATGCCATGAACCTGAAAAAAATAATATTTCAACAGTTAACCGCCATTTTGATACTTAGTGTCACTCTAATAAAAATTTAGCGCAAAATAAATGTCACGATAAATACCTTGATAAATATATCACCAAATCTGAAAATTCGAATTTCTGTAATACTATTTTTCGACGTAGTTTGAAAGCGTAATATTTTCATAAGTGTTGGGGTCCACTCATTAACTCATCCTTCCCACAGCGCATGCTCCATTTCGCAGGCTCATTTATCATCCCTGCCTCCAATAGCGGAAGTTGACCTTTACTACGTTGCTATGACGTATAGGGGAAAACCCACGTACGCACGGTTCAGTTTGAATCCGGCCGAACAACTCCTTCAGTGTTGCACAGAGCGAACTACTTTTCATAAGCTCTGTCCAGATAAACAGGGAAAATAATCTCCAGATAATTCTTTTTAGCGCTAGGTCAACAGAGGTATTATGCCGACTTGAAAAGTAATGAAAATGTTCGGCAAACATCTATTTCACTATATATGATGTCACTTCCGGCCATGTGCGCGAAGGCCCCGAATCCGGTCCAAAAATCTGACTGGTGGCTGGGGTATTATTAGACCCCCAGCGAGGTGGTTGTGATTAACTTGGCATAATACAGGAGGAGGGTGACTCTGAAAGTCATAATATTAGCGAAAAGTATTTTGCGGATCAATATTTCGACATATATTTATTCATGTATTCGTCATGGAACCTGGTGTAAACCACCATTCCTGACAAAAACATGAATAAATATTTGTCGAAATGTTCATCTACAAAATGTTTTTCGCTAATATTTTCGGGGTCACCCTACTCCAGCAACATTTTCATATAATCTAAGAAATGCTAAACGTTGGAAATGTATATACCCCATGATCTCTCAAAAATAGGTCAGCCTGGGATATTCTTGTTCTGAGAGGGGCCTAGTTAACCCTGTCAAAGTGGTATCTCTCCTCGTAGATTGGACGGAAGAGCAGACCCTTTCATTGATTGGTTCACGTCATGGTGGTCCAGCCAATAAAACTCTTCAGGCCAATTTGCGAGAATTTGAATTTATTTGCAATACACCTATGACAGGCCGAGCAAATACATGAGTAATACATTTGAAATTAATTAATACAATTAATGGCCAATGACGTTTGGTGAATCATAAGGAACGGGATTACGATCGTAGCGTGTAAGTTCCCTCGTTTTACGTTTCGTAACACGTGACGGTCTGATTTCGCTTAACCTATGGTTACAGGGCCTTTGGGAGCAAGGTTTATATATACGATCTCCGTGATGTTCAAATGAAGGTCCACAATAATTGGACATGCGTGACTACAAAGAGATACGTTCTCCAGAGAATTACTTCGATCATAATACTATAATTCAATAGATATGAAATCTGATGACGTTTTATCCCTCTTCTATCCCATCGTGCAATGTACCCCCATGACAATTAAATGGCAGGCGGAGATCATAATCCTATGGAATTGACCTGAACCTGACAACGTGTTATCCCTCTTCTATCCCATGATGCAAGGTAAATTCACCGCAATTAAATGTTAGGTGGGAATCATAATACAATTCAATTGCCCTACCACTTTTCTCATGTAACACGACATGAAATTAACTGACCTCGCGAGATCCGTGGACTGGCACAGCCAAAGAAAACAAGCTTTAATTTGGTGGGTCAGGTTACATAAAGGATTTCACGCCTTGCGGCACCTGTACTGTGCGTTTATAATTAAATAAATGTAGTGTTATATAAGCAATGTTACATTCCAGAATAACTGTTCACCTGCCATGTAGATAAATGGATACACGATTCATCACTTGATTGAAAGACTGATGAAACGTCATCAGGATAGAGGTCTATTTAATTGCCAACGCGAGATCCCAGATCTGGCGCAGCGGGAAAGTGCTTAATCTGGTGTGTCGGGTTACATACAGGACTTCATGCCTTGCCGAAGCCTGTACTTTGAGTTGCCAATTAAATCAGTATCGTGTTACATAAGCAATCTTAGATTTCAGGATAATTAATCACCTGCCATGCAGATGATCGATACACAATTCATTGCGTGATTAACAGAGAAAAACGTCATCAGGGTTTAAGTCTATTGTAATGCATGTACATTGCATCATGGGATAGAATATGGATAATACGTCATCAGATTCCAGGTCTATTTGACGACACGCATATCGTTTTGTCTCGCTGGCATTAGTTTTAAAATGCAGGTTCTCTCTTTCAGTCATTGAACTAAAGCGGCTTCAACTTCAGAGCAGAAAAATGTCTGTCGATTGTGGTTGACTACTGAACGTTGGATTCAAGAAATATATTCAACAAATGTATTATACATTGAACAATGGTCGCCCACATGGTCTGCTGACAGATTCAAATTCAAATTATATTTTAACGAGAAGGAACTCGTTAATAAATGTGTCGACGAAATGTCATAAATATGGCCTATGTCACCATACAGCTTGACTATTTATATTTATGTATATGAAAGCTGCATAGGTTTATAGAAATGTGATGTTGGCTGAAATGTCAGTTAGATACAGATTGATTTGTTTCCACTTCTCCTTGACCACAACAACACACAAAACTTGACGGATACTACACGCCAAATAACACTTAATTTTGTTCAATATTGGTTAAATTAAATCAAGGACGTTTTATGCAAAACCACATGTCTTAAACTGTATTTGAAAATGATAGCAATGCCGTTATACTTGATTCATTTGTCTCGCATAAAGAAAACAATCATATCACAAAGCTATATATTTTCGTGTTTTTTTTTGGCTTGTCCGTCAGCTTTTGTAAAGTTCAAAATATTTGTTAAGTTGAAACGTCTGGTACTTCTGCAATATATTTCGGTCACAAATATAGACCACAGATAAAATAGCAATGCAAAGCATAAAACACAACTGAATGCTAAATGCAACTATAATTTCCAAGGTATTGGAGAAACTACAACTATACGTTAAGCTCGAAAATCAAGCCAACAGCATATATACTATCCATCCCCGGATTATCGCTCGATTTATACGTAAACAACTGTTGTTTTTAATGGTATATGAATATGGAATTTAAGTTTAACATCGATAAAATCAGTCGGAAAAGGTAAGTAAAAATTACTTGAAATGTTGGTGATACCATTTGACTTGAATTACGTGCATAATCAGAAAATCTTATTATTCCCCCTGCGAACTTTATACTTTGACTGTGTTTAACATGCTGAACATGCACTTTAGAATATGCAGTGTGCTTTTAATCTAAACCAATTAAAAAACTTATGTAAAAAAAAAACAAATGTATAGGTAAGTTTAAAATCGACATATGTTGGCAAAATAAGTTTCGATATGTTAATATCGAAAATATAGAAAACATACAAAGAAAGAAAAAGATTATTACAACGCATTAGATTTTAAAATAATATGTACGGCAAACTCTTACATTTGAAAATAATCCATATGAGAGAAATCAATTTCATGACAAATGGTCCTGAAATGAGAGCAAGGCTAGATTCATCAGTATGTGCATAATATATATAATCAGACAGTTCGTAATTTATTCTTTGTTTTTCATTACTCCATATAAAAGGACAGTTTTGCTGTATTTATTTTGCTGTATATATATTCATTTATTTGATACATTTAGCAAATATCGTTGATACTTTTTTAATATAATTCAATATACTGTGCATATGAATATATATATTAACAATAAAGTTTGTTTTTCTTTCGCCGTTTAAGCAATTATCGAAGGCAGAACAAAACCGTTGAACCTATATGCTCTTTGAAATCCATCTGTCAATCGTCAGACAAATTGTCATCGAGATTGATATTCAGACTTGACATTAATGAGTATATTTGACCGCTATGATAGAAGATTTCGGAATCAAATACGGCATTTGAAGCCATTATTTCTGGATGTGACTATTGGCTAGCACCGTTACATCACATATGTAACTGTATATGGATAAAAGATACTGGTATCTCATTAGAATTTGAAATATCATACCTCTGTGGCTATTTCATTTAGAAATATAACCCAAACAACCTTTTCTAGTTTGCAGTAAACCTTTCTTTCTGTTCGTGCGTTTGACAGGCGCGATGTGGTCCAATGAGGCCTCAGTTTTTCCTGGATTAGCATGAAGTTTTAGCTTTCTCAATGATTAATAATAATCAATCACTGGTTTAGTTTAGTGGTCGCTATATGTCATGTCCTAATCAACAAATTATGTAACTCTTCAAGGATCGACCCACGCAGTGTTCGGACAGGTCATGTAGTTTCATATTCAAATGATATATGCTCATAAAACAAAATATTCGAATCTGACAATAAATCGGTGGACACATGGGCTAATTAACGCTAATTTCAATAAAAAATATTATTCGAGAAATTTTGCAATTATATATTTACTATCATATTGTTATACGGCTATCTTAATAGTGTTAGGAAAGAAATAGCTTCATCATAATTTGAAACGTTATATAATTAGCTAAAGGAATTATTTGGTGGTATTGAACAGCTCCCATTGCTAATTCAAGCTGAACTGGACTTTTCTTTTTGCTATATTACATATATAAGTAATATATACCTGTCACATGTGCAATTAGCAAAAATGAAGTGCTTAGGTTCATCCTCAACAAAATGAACTGTCTAGATGATTACTTGTTCCTGATAAGCTGTACCCCCATAATTATGATTATTGTGACAATATTGAAAATGGTTCAAATACATATATTGGAAATTTAACTGAAATTATTATTATTGCAGACTAGTAACTGATATATGACTCAAAGAATTTCACTTGTCAATAATTTTTGTATATTGCGTATTCGCTATGCAAAAGTTCCACTTTCTGCATGCTTGTGCCGCAAGCTTTTTATTTAGAATATTTTATAAACATTGTCATATTCATTATTATTATAAGTCGACCGAACTGATATATTTCATCAAGACTTCTATGAAAACTAGTTGGAATTAAGCGTATGTAACCTGGCAGTAGCCCATACAACCAATGCAACAATGATATCTTGACTGGCATCTGAATTACTGTCAACATGGCTTACACGTGCATTACGTATATATGCACCGATGCACGTGCAGCATTAATACACAGTCTAGGCATAAACTGCGTGTAGCTCTAAACTTAGACATGATTTATTGCCCTAAAATAAACTTAGCAGACATTTATAACAAATTACGAAATAAGTAGTTTTTAGACACCTTCTGATTCATATTTTGCATAATTTTCATAAAATTATCTGATCTTCATAAACTGAACCAAATTCATACATACATCAAATCATCGACATGAACACCTGTGAATAATGTCCAAATAAAATAAGCACTACTGGAAAAGTCACAGAATAACGTATAGTATTCATCTATTTGGATTGAAACAAAAAACAATAAGCATGAAAAGAAAAAAACGAATACACGTTCAGTAACACGTTCTTTTCCTGATCAGGGAAGTTGGACGAGTATACATTTCCAAACAGCATATACGTGAATCGGCAGCTGAAGACTTGAAGAAAAGGATCAACTGTTCCGAAGTTTCCACAACCGCGGAGCAAAGTCAACTCAAACGTGTTGGAGGAATTTCGGTCTCGGTTGACTTAGCCTCGCAGATGTTCTCTCTGATGTGGCTTGACTTTTTCTCCTATCGTGTTTTCTGCTTTTGCTACAAAATCCATTTAACGAGATTCGCAGAAAGTTGTACCAAAAACACCAAAGTCATAGCAGATTCTTGAAGATTTCGCCATATGGTGATAAAAACGCCAGAGGCCATACAGGCCTATTAGAACTTCTGATTGATGGAACAATATGGTAAACGAACACACCCCAAAAAACTACGACGGCACGGCCATTAAGTGGCCATTAATTTTAACAGTGATATCCGACGCCATGTAAAATCTGAATTAGTTGATCATTTCATGGTTGATTTGCGGGAAAAGCGACTTGAGTGTATACTTATATGTAAATACTTTATTGCAGTAATTTTTTCAATTGTCTTGCACTTGACAAGTTAAGAATACCATCAAAAATGCATGCTTAATGAGTGTTGAGGGCATTTAGATTCTGAGACATCATACACATACCATCTGGGAATTGTAATGACCACTCAGGGCATGAAAGAGTGTATTCTCTATTCTGTCATTGATACGTATCCTTCAGAAAAATATAAATATTAATACATTCTCAATAATTGAAGAAAAGAACACGTTTCGATTGGTACGTCATGGTCCTTTGAGAATCCGATACAGATTTGCACAAGAGTTCTATACATGCAACTGCGCAGAACTGTCTTGGTTGCACCTGAGAAACTGGCTTAATTAGTATTAATTAGTACTTACCTGAATAGTGATAAGGATCCATGCGAAAACTGGTTCAGATGAAAACTTGATTCGACCATTAACTTGATCGAGTTAGTCCGTGACACCGGTCGGAATATCTTTCGTGCGTTTCTGATGTTTTCTGGAGTCTTATTTTTTCGTCCCTCTATTGTTCTTGTCCCGAACGCCGCTCTGAATACCCTCTCCCTTAGGTAACGAATTTCACTTAATATGAATTATGAATTTATTTTTTCCTAGCTCGGAATCCAGAGAAAATAGCCCAGAGGCATGAGCATAGAAGTTCCGACTGACACACGTGTGAACTCGGACACTTGATAGTCACAGTAAAGTCAGAGTGCGAGCCGGCGATGCAGGCCTCTTCGCCCCCGGAGGAATGAAACAAGAAAATCGGATCAGAGTCAGAAGTTGGCCCAACTGGTGTAATGTAGATGAGATCGACTGACAGAAGCTTTCCTAAGCAGAGATGAACAACTATATCAAGCCCCCTTGGCCGCCAATGACTTTACAGTAAAGGGTTAGGGAGCTACCGTTCACTGTTCAACCTGATAATAATTTATGCGTCTGTGCTTACCCGCGGAGGTAGCCTCGCCGAAACCGATAGGCGAATAAGACTGGGATAGGAGGGGCCGTGAAGCAGATCGCATGCTCCAGTGTACATGAATACAGAATGACAGTCTTGCAAACAAATCGGAGAAGAAATGGTCACCTCGAAACAAGGGCGAATCACGCGCTGAATGATATCAGACGCCTCTGCTCTGTGTTATTTCGCTGATATTTCGCCGGCGTCTGTATCTAATATTTTCAAAAGTCCGAGCCGGTACCCCGACTTTTTGCGGATTTCCATGTCCCACGCACGTAACTTTTTGATCGGTTAGCTACAGTCATTCACAATCGCACACACAATCACATTTGCTCTCAGTCGTTCGCCGCATTAACGGCACTAATTCGGTATAAAATTAACCGGCAATGTGGTTAAGTTCTCAGATTTTATTTCAGGTATTGAAAAAAAGCCACAAGACACTCAAGAAAATGGCAGTGATTGGCGCGGGTCCCTATAGCATATCACCATCTGAGGAAAACGCTCCAGTTACAGTAATTGCACAGACTTTGAAAAGGAGACAGATTTTCTTTGAAATAACAGATCATTTTGAGTACGAAATATTTTGAAAAATCAAGTAAAAACACTGCCATGATGTGTAGGGAGTAGTTTCTCGTGGCAATATACTGTTAAAAGCATATGTTTTTACACATAAATATCATATTACCTTAGTTTATATCTCATGCTTCATGGATTTAATCATCTCGTCCAAATTTATAACTTGCTTTTTGACTCCCGAATAGGAACTACCAAAAGGATCAGTTTTTTTTATTCGATAATTATACATAATGTTTTCGGTAGTAAGTTTGTGTTACAACTGGATAAGGTAGTAGTGCAATTTACACAATGTAGCGGAACTGCTAATATTACATCTAAACTGCATAGAGAATCCGATTTATATATGTTTTCTGGCTGAAATTAATCATACTGAAGCATTTTATTGAAATATTACAGCTGCGATCAAATTTATGACATTTAGAAATTTAGCCAATATCAATATTCAATTTCTTTCTATAGCACTTTCTCACTGAAGCATATTGTACGACGTTGTCGCCATGGGACGGTTCACGTGTGTGAATCGAATCCGCCACCCTCAAGGACCACAGTCAACCAATCGCCATGTAGTAATGCATTCCGCTTCTCAGGATCTATTTTTTTACAAAAAGAAACTGTTTTTCGAAAAATAAAAAATAGCAGTATAAAATATGAAGATTAGCACCGGCTGTATTTATACATCCACATATACAGACGCCATTTGAACAGTAACCGTTCACTGTCATTTGACGTCCTTGTCCGTGGCTTTATTATTTTTTTAATACCTTAACATTTTCGTGTGTTTTTTATGTATTTTCAATGGATTAATAGATTGCAAGTAAATATACATTTATTGAACTGTATAAAGCAGAATTCATTTAAAGGTATGAAAGAAATCTAAAAATAAATTTTCTGAAGTCAAGATTAAAGTGCATGCATTAGGTAGGTCACTGGTTTGACGTTGATGTGGTATAGTGAAACCAATCAGCGAGAAATTATAAGCATACGCTGGATCAAGCTTCGCTTTAAAATAAACCAATCCGATTGGTGTCTGCAGGATAGTACACTTCTCTGCACGTATGTCTGGTAAAACAATCAAATCTGCCAAGATCATTCTGTTTCTGCCGTTTTAAATTGAATTTCTTCAGGATAAGATCTCTAATACGGTTCAACGGTCGTATTGACTGGAAAGACATATATAGCAATGCCGCTTGATACAAAAACTGAATAAAAACAGGTTAGGGAATTTCTAATATACTACACTGGATTATTGCAGTTTTCTTGATGGGTATCCAATACCCTTAACGTCTCTTCCGTCCAATTTAAATGTAACAGCCGTTTGATTATTTATAGACCTATATATATATATATGCGAAACATTTATTTATAGGCAATCACGCAACACATTTGATGCAATCATTTTTTATGCTAATGAGACGATTTGATATTCCAGATCAATTCAACTTCACTCTATGTTGAACTTTACACCTCAATATCTCGTAAACTGGAACATTTATTTATAGATTCTTATACGACAATTTTGTGGTTTGCGACGAAACTTGGAAGAGTTGTAATTTAAGAAATTATGCCTCGACATCAAAATTTTTACATTTGATAATGACCATATTGAAGAATAGTGTCTAATTAAACATTCCTTATATTATTGCGTTTAAAATGCGAATTAATATGACTAAATGATACCAGTTTCTTGCCGAAGCACAGATACGCTGTAAAAATGGCGTGTATAGCGATTAAACCTGAATTTGCCCACTTTCAAAACATTATAGTATATACATTTTAGATTGACGTTTGAATTCTGAACGATTTTGTACTCTGGGAAGATTGTGCTACCCCGCAATATAATTGGATACGGGGTTAAAAATTGTTGAAGGGAACCCAAATGGAATATTGAAATTTTGGGATCAGAGATATCTTGTTGCCACATTTTGGGGGGAAATTTCAACATTTATTTCATGAAAATATTTCCACTGGTTGCTGAGATATTGCACTTCATAGATTGTTGAGTCTGATTCAAATTTGGTATGTAAATAAGCTTTGATGATGTCATGCGGTCAACTAGAAATAATCTGTTAGATAAATAATAGCATGTTTTCTTTTTAAAATACAAATGATTCTGATTCTTTTTTTGAGTTCTATTAATTTTGTGTTTACAGGGTATTCGATATAAATTGTTCGATTTAGTTACCAACAGTTTCAGAAATATGGATACCATAGCAACCGGTAACCAAATTATTGGAATTTCCCCAAAAGCAAACTCAAATAATTTGCATAATGCTATAAATATGCGATATTATAACATTGAAAGATATTTAACTTATAGCTCTGTGAATATTCCAGAATATTTAGCTCAATATCGTGAGTTCTCCTGGTGACCAAATCTTATTTGCATAAAACCTCTAAATGAGACGGTATCTGAAACCGTTTGGAGTATCTTCATGCGGTAACTGGCATCTTATTCAGAATCATGTGCACTTCTCTTAAATTGGCACAGATCATTTGGGTTTCCCCTTTTCTGGAGAATGGACAATTGTTTTCGTGATTGATGCCTAGCAATTTCATATAAGAATGTCATCATACAGGTCGATATGAATTGGTCTGGTTTCTCTTATCCTGGGCTAGAGGTGAGATAATAAAAGCTCACCATGATGTTCATATGAACAGGAACAATAAAAGCGTGACTGAAATCGGTTCACTGAGCCTGGAACCGATTCACAAGTTTATCTGCTAAAATACTAGTAGTAAAGTCTTTGATAAGGAACATCACTGAAGAATGTTGCTCGTTTCTGTCTTTCTAGTGAATGCTTTCAAACATATAAACTCTGAATTGTATGTTTAGAATATAAACACATTTTAAAAACATATTCGAGATTCGTTTTGAACATATATTTGAAGTTAAACATGCTAAGGATGTTTGACAAATTCTTAAACTCCCCATCAGTATCAACATGTTTAGATTTTAAACACTTACACGCAAATGTGTTTAAACTCTTAACATGATCAGGCCAAAACATGTGTTCAAAAATGAGCTTCGGATATGTATGAATATATATATTTTGTCATTTAGAAAGTGATCGTATAACAGTATTTTCGTTATTATAGGTTCCGGATAAGTGTTTAGAAATCTGGTCAAAACATAAACATTGTATTTGCAGTGCAGATTTGATTTGGCACGAATATAGACATTTATATACAACGTTGGGGGTACCGTAACCGTGATTTAAAGAGGTTTATGTGTTAGTGGTTTCCGTAGAAGATCTCGTGTCTATCCATTCGGAAACCAGTGTATATGTCGGACTGGAAGACTTAGATATTGCCATTATCGACATGGAAATTCATGGATTTTCACATCCTCTCCCAGGGTGCTTTGCGCTACGCTCCATTTGCCCCTGTAAGGGTCTAGCCATTTTTTGCAGGATTCTTGCAGAAACCAAGAACTGTTCTATCTAACTGTTTGACTGATCGCAAAACGTATATTTATCTTGAAATACATTTTACAGTCATTCCATGAATTTCATTCCAGTGTTACGCAGTTTGATGGCAATTTTTTTACAAATTACCCCAGAACTATATGTTGCGGAAATATATATCGGTGAGTCGCGATATATATCAATTCGCCCAGTTAGACGGTCGCCATGTTCGTTTACTGTGATTCTTGTACTTGATTGGTCAATTCAAACTTTCAAAAAGAAACTCGAGATTTTCATTGGCCTGTGGAGAAAATTGAAAGTACATTATGGACGACGGTTGCCTACTGGTTTGTCAGTTCTGACCACTATATGATCCGCCAGCCCACAAACCCCCCGATATTAGCAGTATTGCGTTGTTGTTGGTGTTGTTGTTGTTGTTTTTGTTGTTGTTGCATCTCTGTAATGTAGATTCAGATTTAGTCAGCAAACAATCAATGGAGTCAACTTTAACCAGAACTAATAAATTATAGTATAAAGAGTTTTATTTCACAGAAAGATGCTTAAGAAATATATGTATATTCATTGCGGAGTGATGATTAATGCTTGATGTATACTTAGGAACTAAAACAATATGTGACGTTAGCAGATCAACAAATATATGATGTGCAATAAGAAATCTGCTATCAGCCCTGTTAATGTTCATCAGTTTTTTTGTTTGTTTTTTTCAAGCCATCAACTTCTAAATCTGTATAGGTGAATATAATTTTAAGAGGCACGATATATTCCTGTTTTAAATACTGATCAATGACGAAAACCTTCATCAGATGAAATCCACTTTGATTGTGACTGCTCATTAGGAACACAATTAATATCTCGCATTACCAGATATTCAGTAATTAATCTGGTAACAACAAATATCGGAGCATTTCGAGAAAAAATTACAAAAAAAATCAAATGAAATACATATTACATATACTTAAATTCGGTTCATCAATATGAGGAAACTCTTTTATGACTCCCTCTTCTAACAAAACATTTTTGATACAATATAAACTGAAATTAATTCGCCCTCCTGAAAGAAATCATACAAATCAGGAGGGAATTGAGCACTCTGCAAAATTATATCAGAATTCATTTAATATACGCAATGTGTTTTATGTCTGCATACATTTCAATGAAATATTCAGTAATTTTATTAAATCTGGCATAGCTTCATTGCATCTAACTCCGCCTTATCATATAAACTAAATATTAGAATAATGTGATTCTTTCATAACCTGTCGTCATGGTTGAAGACTATTACGGAGCCGTAGTCACACAGTCAGAATTAGGTATCGCCACAAAGGTGATTGCACCATCAACAATACAAGATGACGAACTACAAACATCATCATATCACATCATCATCTTCTTTATTGATGACTATCACCATAATTTGGTGATGAGCCCCTCTTCATCGACATTTTTGGTGATGACCTGACTGTGCGCGGTAAAGGAATTATTTGAGAGTGCATAAATGGAACATCTAGAATGAACTTAAATAATTGAAATTTAAAGTTAAATAATTCGAATATTCGACTATTAATCAAACTGGGCAGTATTTTAACCCTTCATTACCCAAATCCGATAGGTGGTTCTCAAGAAACGTGTATGCATGGGTTCGAATTCCTCCCATGTCTAAATAACACTGACGTCTTAAAAATTCAATACCAATATAAACATTTGAAATTATGAAAATACACTTGTTTTATATTAAATGATTCTGAGAGAATAATGAAATATATATAATTAAGTTTGGTTCGAAATTTTCTTGACGAATGAATTTTTCTCTCTCGTGGAAATTTGTTCATATAGCTTGTTTTTCGGTGATATAACACCATAACAAATTATCGGTCAGTTAGGGGTTTCGTTATCTTTCGCACGTGAAAAAGTTAATAACAGTATTTAAAAAGGAGCAGATATTTGACCATGTACCTTTTTATATAAATTATTTCCTAGAAATGAGAGAATATAAGAAATAACATGGATTCTCATGTGATTTTAAGGTTCAGTCAAAAATGTGAACTCAAAATGTTATCTTAGAAAAAATTCGCTTGGTGAAAATTAAATTTCTTTCCTTATATTTTCACAGCATGTATTGGTGATTGAAATTACCCAGACAAAATATTGGCCTTTCATCATGATGATTTCTGGCAATAGAGATTAGTGCCAAAATCGCATGTTAAAAGATATGGGAGAAAACTTAAAATCCAAAGTATATGGAGGGTGAAAATCAAGCGTAAATTTGAGTTTTTTCATCAGATTGAAATTTTAGCTGTTGGTGGCAGTTTTGACTGACGGAGATTCTAGGTTTATTACTCATTCTAAATTGACAAGAATGCTCATTTGTCTATAAAAGTAGGTATTGTCGGCTATATTGGGTGAATTTCCAGTAAAGGAAAGGTAACGAAACCCTTTAAAAATTCGTAGAATATCTTTGGTTCAAAGACAAACACTATACATGTTAACCAAGGATCTTAATAACTACAATATTCAATGTGAACTCAATTGGTATACATGAAAACAATTGAATTTACTAGAACAAATACGATAGTGAAAATGAAAAACACAAAAATTACAGAATTAGATTTGTTCTAGTCTGACATGCGAATGATGACTTCGTCTTATTGCGTGAAATAGCTCGGTATTTGACGGGATACAGATTGGTCTGTCGTGGCCAAATTAATTAAGTTAATTTCAAACTACCCCACCAAAGCGCACGCATCATGGGCATACCCGATCGATTATTGTTCCAAGTGCTCTTTAAAATTTTATTTTACAAAGCTGAGTTTTATCATTATTAATGAAATCATTTTTTTTTTTTATGAAATATTATTTTCATTAACGTATGTATTAACATCGATTGTTCGGTATATAACGCGAAGGTGTTGGCTTTAAGGTATGCGCATTCGCGCCCAACCACATAAGCCCAACCACAACTAAGGAACAATATAAAAATCTGATGAACTTAGTGGTTAAAAAACAACAACTTTTTAACATGTGAGAAGATATAGTCACCGAGAAGACATTCGCACACGGCTTTCTTACATGAACATGTTTATTGATATGGAATCTTCCCTTTCAAGACTTAACACTTAACTTTGAGATATAGGTACGGAGAAATTTGTATTTGATTACTATATATGGTAGACAGTGTTTGTAGAATTTTGAAGGGCGCATTCGTCAATTTTCGCCTGGAATTATTCCAATTGAGTAAATAGTCGTTGCATTCAAATTTATACCAAAGATCAGAGATGGTGGCATTTCATTTAAAACACACTGCATAAATATCTCATCCAAATAATATATTCATTCTCAAATATCCAATTTCACCATCGACATGCATTGCGTGTACCTGTGGGGCGTCGTCTATATATCGCTTAAAAGGTTTTGATAACTTTTTTGAATCTCCTTTCAAGTGATAGTCGAATAGTAATCATATCGAGACGTTACTTGGAAGTTGGATAGCCAATATGCCAACCATTGAACGGATATCGACACCTTAAATAACACGCGGGTCCACAGCATGTTATAGCCAATATGATCGTACGATCGCCTTGAACACCGGGACGCGATCGTTGATCTTATTAATAGAACCGAGATTGAGTTAGGAAAATACATCCCTGGCTGTTTGCATACACGGTTAAGTGGATGTCCCAACAAGGTTTTTTCTTATATCAACTTTCCAGGCTGTCTTTCCGTCCTTTCGCGTCTCCAAAGTTTACTTTACTCCGTGCTCTAACTTTTACGTTTAGTCAGAAATACTCGGATGACAATAGCGCATTAAGAAGACAAACAACGTCATATTTAATATTTTCTCAGCAAGCAAGCTTTTCCTTCTCTCGTACGAACCCAGCCCGGTGAAACCACGTGAGCGAGGACACCCTACACCGGGGACAAGCGCGTACCGTTAATTAAAGTATGGCCTAGAAGGAAAGAAAGGAAATTTGGATAGTTTGGAAATTTAAGCTGATTTCTTTCGAAGAGCAAAAACACGAAAGTCGATTGAAAGATATCTCGGAACCTGTTTAAAATAACAGAAGTTGGTGGCCGACTGGCGCCGTATCTAACAATAGATAGAGACGTTGTAAAATGGAGGCGATCCTGTAAGAAAAATAGCGAGGCTGGACTGGGCCACAAATTTAGGGTGAGAAAAATTAATTTATACACACGGCGTGCTTTGTTACGGTCACGTTATCTGTGTCTACTTAGATGAATTCAAATATTGTTGAGGCCGTTACATGTTATAGGGATGGAATATTAACAGACTGCTCCCATGTTCTCGCCATGTTTGCTTATCTTACAAAACACTGGTTTGTTATTGGACCAATAACCCGAGACGTCCAGCTAGGATTGCCTTTGATATTCTCAGGCCGTTATAGACCAGTGCTGCCATCAAACCCGGTGTATAGTGACATCGGCTCGTTCCCCATCAAAGGATGAAATTCCCACTAAGTTGTCTTAGCTGAAGTCGACTGATTTTCTTGGCCAAGTATAAATGTCTTCTTCCAGTTGAACCAAAGCTAAGACATTTGTCCTTTCATTGGGTTCATGTCGCAAGCATGATATCCCGCGATCCGAAAGAATAGGAATTAAAAATTTAAACAGAATATGAATCCAGTCACCAGTTTATCGTACAAATAATAAAAACTATCATGTAATATTTAAAAGATAATGGGGAATGGGATTTTGGTTGATTTAATGACTGGTGATGGTTGGTTTTCCCGCTCTCGAAGTCACTTGACTGCCCTTATCAGCTACAAGAAGTTTCAAAATCCTCTTGGCTTTGGCCCAATCAAATTCCCCTCTTGAACACAATAAAAAGGTTCGTTATCTTTGGAACTGAAATCTATGCATGTTATATATAGTGGTGCAGTTTGTGATGAATTGACATAGTTTTACCGGGTGACCTTGAAAAATGTGGGTCAATCTCGCTGATTTTCAATAGGCTTCTGCTGTGTGGCTATATGAATGTGTGATATAAGATTGGTGCGAATAGTCTTTCATGAGACATGGTACCAACGAGAGAATGAAGACGGACGGGTGAACGTACGTAAGCACATGGCGACAATAACTCTGATCTTATATTCCAAAGGCCATCAGATGTGAATCTAAACATTGATGTTTTGTCTTCCGCTGATATATTGATCATTTGTCACATTTTCTTTTATCCTACCCAATGAGTGGTTTTGGTGATCTGCTTTGGTCTCACGTCATCTTACGCTTGTCGGAGATCTATGGGGTATTTCGGGTCACATGGATTTATTGTCAGTACGCCAGCATCTTTTCCCACCACTATGCGTTTAACATGGAAAGATGGGAGTAATAAACAATAAGTCTGCGTAGCGCTGAATAAGTTGAATGTGAATACCGAGAGAAGCAATTATGTTCAGTATTCATGGATGAGAAAGACCGGGCAATCTCATTCTATCGTCATAAATGAGGTTCATCTTTGGCGCAGAAGATTCTCTTGCTATATGGGACAGCCTTCTTTTGCTTAAGCGCGGTAATCGGTAAGTGCGATTCCTCAGTAGCAGAGCGGTAGGGGTGCGATGGTAATGCGGTAGCGGCGCGGTGACCACGCAGTAGCGACGCGGCAGCAATGCAACAGCGATGCGTTAGAGGCGCTGTAGCAGCGCCTAAACTATCGCGGAAGGATAACATTTAACGAGAGCGGTTCGGTAGCGTTGATTTTCAATTACGTCCATGCTTAAGGATCTTTGACCCGATACTTCATATATGTAAAACATTGACACTGTAATTCAGCTTGTAAACAACGCGTAATTTTGATGGATAAAACAATACTATGCGTTGATAAAGATTTAAAGATAGGGGCACAACGCTGTTTAAGAGGCACCATTGAGTCGTAGGGGCACCACGCTGTCTTAGGGACATGACGCGCTCTTAGGGGCACCACGCTGTCTTAGGGACATGACGCGCTCTTAGGGGCACCACGCTGTCTTAGGGACATGACGCGCTCTTAGGGGCACCACGATGTCTTAGGGGCATGACGCGCTCTTAGGGGCACCACGATGTCTTAGGGGCATGACGCGCTCTTAGGGGCACCACGCTGTCTTAGGGGCATGACGCGCTCTTAGGGGCACCACGATGTCTTAGGGGCATGACGCGCTCTTAGGGGCACCACGCTGTCTTAGGGGCATGACGCGCTCTTAGGGGCACCACGCTGTCTTAGGGGCATGACGCGCTCTTAGGGGCACCACGATATCTTTCCAACATCAAAATGGAGACTATATTGAGCTCTGTCCGATATAATGTTCAATTGTGACTGTCAGTAGATTCCTTCTCTGTAAAAAAAACTCGAGTGAACTGTTTCACTCAAGTGTGAGTGAAATGTACCTGTTCACTCAAACTTGAGTCTTCCATATTGCACAGTTTGTATACGCGTCGGAATCCCATGGAGCATACACGATTGCCAATGTTCGCACAGGTAGTACTGCTGAAATTCTGAAAGAGCAACAAAATAGTCTGAGAACGGAAATGTAGTGAAACTGAAGAGAGATCTGTGACTTCGATTACCGGTATATCGATGACTTGTATTTTAAACAAACCGATATGAGTGATTACCTCAGACGGTCAGCGAAATGAAATTTAGTTGCATTCATAGGCAATAAATTCCATTTGCTCATATGTCTGTGGAATTGGTCTGTAAGCCCATTCAGTACTACAGTTACGTTCATACATCATCTGGATATCTGGAAATAACTGCACAATATTTCCCCTGAACTGACTTCACTTCCAGTAAGGTCCCAGTTAACAGCAGACACGGTCGTGCAAAATGTTGGCTATTCCGTTCAATGTGACGAGTTGCATTGACAAGTTTTTATCGAGCCATTTCAGGTAGTAACATTGTTATTTTTACATGTTCACCCTCTGATCAGCCAGTAGCGTATTGCATAAATTTATCGTGTTAACTGATTACTGGTGAGGACTTTGCAGCACCGTAATGTCTTTGTTTGTCAAACAGACAACATGAAAAACAAGTACATGATTTTTAGCCTGTCAAAATCTTTTTCCTTATTTGATTCTGAGTTCTATATTAAATGGCTTGACTCTTAGTCTGCTTGACTCTTAGTCTGCCCACATATTGACAGAAAAACTCTCGCCAATTCAACACCGCTTTACTTCTGTCATGTTTACGTATGTTAAATTTGACATATTTAAACATGTCTACAAGCCCCCTTCAGCCACCAACTGAAATAACATTGCGACATGTTTTACAAACTTAATTATTCATTTGGTTACGTATCGCAGTTCTACTTGTTCTCACGTGCCATTTTTGCATGCCCTTGACTTAAAATGATCTAACGAAATTAACATGTAACAACCAGAAAAATTGCATATATCTACTCAATGAATTATAAATCAGTTTCTGCTGAATTCATCATTTTACTTACATAACATATTTAGCTGAATCCACATCGTGTATGGATTCGTATAGGTTGACAGCCTCCTGAAAAGACGATCAAACTTGCCGATACATTTTACTATAAAAAACATTTGGAAATGCATCTGAATAACAGAATGCTGCTCAGTGATATCGATGGAACCATGGTACTGCCTCTAAGAAAATTTCTGCAAAAAGTGTTTCTGATGCTGGATACAATCAGCTCTTTTTTTCTCGTGTTCTATCAAATGCAGCTAGGCGAGATACGTATCGGCCTTCGGCGATGTTAGTCCTTTTTAATTGCTCTCTTGTCGTAGAGTCGACGTTTAAGAGTAAACCATTTTCATGTTTATAGCTAGGCCTAAATGTGATTACAAGCGTCTGGTCCGTCATTCATAATTCAGCCGTCGTCCATTAGAGAATATCCGCGTCCATAATCCAAAGACCTATTCCATATTCCATATAACAGTATTAGCACCAAATTCAAAAAGACAATCATAGTATACATAAACATAGGCTAGTTTCCTGCAAGAGAGAAGAGGTCAACAGTTTTCAATGATGCCGACAAGACATCATGATGTTCCAAAAATATAAAATCCGTATCGCTGATCAGTATTCTTAATCCAAAATAATCGTTGTAAAGTCGTCATCTAGAGAATGATGTATCTCAGTCACGCTTTGATTGTGACTGTTGATATGAGCACCATGAGGATCTTGAAGTACATGGGTTCATACGGCCCCTAGCCCCAGGTTAAGCGGAATTAGACACCAGTTACGAAACGTAACGCCATAGATCTTGCACGCTACGCTCGTATTCTGCTATCAGCATGCGATATGTATCGACAAATTTGAGAAATTTTGAGTGGAAGCGCTTGCTGTTGTAGGCATTTTATTGTTGCTGTCTTTCTGCCTTGAACGTCACCTGTTGGCTTAAAATGCCACTGTATGCTTGTCACAAGATTTTGGAACCCATACATCAAGAAATGGTAAAAAGAAGCAGATTCAAATTGCTTTATTATAATGGTATGAACACCGCTTCGCATAAATAAACGGCTATTAGGGTTTTATTCCATGAACAAGCAGATTGGCCAGAATAACATTGTTCTGTCAAAGCTTCGAGTTTTGACAATGCACCGACCATTGTGACCGAGACTATGTTTACATATATATATCTATTATTCGGAGCCGTGTCTGCTGAAACTATAACCATTATATATGTCGGGTAGAACTGCTAGCACCATGAGATATTTCAGTACTAACTTTGCATGTGGAAGAGTACCTTCATCAATGACGCGGTTCGTGTCAACAGCCTTGCCTTGGGCAAGGACCAACCCATTTTCTCGCTTCTTGCAGCCAGTTATATGTACTGTGCCAGAACACTGATGACTATTTTCCGGTTGGAAATCTGTTTCATAAGTCTCATCGCTCACTCCTGTCGCAATATGTGTACATGGTGGATACATAAGTTACGACGATTCACAATCACAACTATAGCCTCCGAACGGATATTCGTTCCAGCCAATCTTTTTGATTGTACTGGAGTGTTATATATTTCAGTGACTATGCATTTAGTCTACCGAAAAGAAATACACTGCGGTTCTGTGAAATTTGAAATATTTTTTGATACAGCTATGAAAATCTCTGTGGAGTTCAGGATCCTTGGAATATGTCCAGTGATTTCTCCAAGCGTTTTATTTCCTAGAATAGTCGATCTTGTTATTTTTTTATGTATATTCTGACGGATAAAATAGTATACTGTTGGATGCGACGTCTGTTTTGTCTGTGGTGTCATATGACTGTTTGTCAGTACGCCGGCATCGTTTTCCGCCCCCCGTTTAATGTTGCGTTTAATTATAGTATTTTACAGTAACATGATTCTAATTTCTCTGACTATGGCAACAGTGTCTCTACTGTTGAGGAAGTGAAACAGAGAGGCAACAGAGAGGCAACTCTGGAGGTCTCTGATTGACGGTTTGTTACAATACTGAGCTCTTTAACGTTGTCCAGTGAAAATTTTGTTTCTGGCATATTCGAGGCCATGCTCAATCGGTAGACAGTATATCAATAATCAATACTGTAGTTGTCCCAGTACTGGGCGGTGCCAGATATATGATTACCTAAAAGCAACTGTTGATTCGTGATGGATTTTAATGTCCATTCAGTCTTGGGTGGAATTTCTGTGTGAAACTAAATAAATGTCTCTTGGTGTAAATGACCAACTTGGCTGAAGAATGAGTGCCAAACCTGACGACTAGATATTATACAATTGCTTCGAATATAGGAGACAACTGTCGTCCACATGAACATATGAGTAAGTTTTTTGTTAACTATATCGCCCCTATAAAATATATATATTTCTTGAGTTTCTTCAAGATACAGCATGATATCCCTGATATCTTGACCAGGGCGTGTATTCTTCGAGTATACTTTCTATGAGTTGAACTATTTGGAACCGGCCTTCCACTAATATTTTGCCGAGAGGACGAGTAGTAATATCTAAACGAACAAATGCATTGGACATCGGATTTTCCCCGTCACAGGTCTTAATTTCCACGTCAATCCCAAGCCAATGGTATAATAATACATTACAAATCGTTGCCAATTACACTCTTTTCAATCGAATGAAATTTCAAATCGTTCTTAAGATTCAGAATTTTTTACTCCTTCCGCTAGGGAGCTGAAACTTCCTACAATATATCTTGAGCTCATGCTCTTCCGAATGTGGTATTTTCTCCGAAAACACTGCACAATAAATTAGGAAATAATTATTATACGTAAAAAGGCAAAGATTTTGAAGAAAAACCATGAAAACACACGCCCTCATGGACACCAGTTTGAATATTGAAAACACACGCCCTCATGGACACCAGTTTGAATATACCCATAATCCTCTTGGATGGGTATTTAAATAGGCTCAAAATGACAGCAAAATGATACTGAAGTCACGGAGTATCAGCTGTTAATTGTTTGCCGTTGCAGAGATGGTGTAGAAATTTTTATAGGGGGAACAGCCACAATCAAAGCAGGATCGACTCAAATACATTATACTTAAGAAAACGACTTGGAAATTCATTTGTATTAAAGAATATTTAGGTCAGTGATGATGCGGATTAGATAGTCGACATTATTGAAAACTATAGGCTTCAGGTCCGACATTCAATTTTCAGCCGCCGTCCACAAAAGAATTTCAGCGTCAATAATCGTAAGTCCTTTTGACAGTTAGAATCAATTTTAAATTTACTTAAAATAAAAATTAAAAAAAGAAGATGATTTCCTGCAAGAGAGAAACGGTAAACAGTTTTCTTTGATGGCATCAAGACAATAATAATGTTCTTCACATATAATCCTTATCACCGACCAGTATCGTTTTCTAGAGTATGATGTATCTCAGTCACGCTTTGTTTGTGGCTCATTATTTGAACACCGTGAAGATGTAAAACACTTGATATTCAAACAGCCCCTTGTCCGGCATCTCTCTGGGAACTGGCACGTTTGTATAGCTTTCTTGAATGTCTGCGTGAACAAACTTAATGATCGAAATCTGTGACTGTTAAATAGCATGAATAGATCTTATACGAAATTAGAAGTTCTATGGCGTTACGATTCGTAGCTTGTCTCTAATTCCGCTTAACCCGGGGCTAGGGACCGTATGAACTCATGAACTTCAATAACCTCATGGTGTTCATTAGAACAGGCACAATCCAAAGCGTGACTGAGATACATCATTCTCTAGATGACCACTTTACAGCGAATATCATATGAATTGAGAATACTGATCAGCGATACGGATTTGATATTTTTGGAACATCATGATGTCTTGCCGGCATCATTGAAAACCGTTGACCGATTCTCTGTTGCAGGAAACTAGCTTATGTTTATATATACTATGATTGTCTTTGCAATTTGGTGCTAATGCTGGTATATGGAATATGGAACAGGTCTTTGGATTATTGACGCGGATATACTTTAGAGGACGACGTCAGAATAATGAATGACAGACCAGACGCTTGTAATTAGCCATATTTATGCCTTGTGATAATTTTAAAATGTTTCGAGCATAATTGAAACTGTCTTTTGGTGATATATCAGCCACATTTAAAGTGTTCGCTAGCTAATTCGTCCCCACAGCCGAATCGTATCTTAGCAAAGTGAATTGGAAAGTTTGGACAGTACAGCTTATACTAGTTGTCATTATTACGTGCGAGGACAGGTGTTATTTACAAGTATCAGTTGATCAGGCCTATCTCTGGTACCTCCCCTTAGACACACGGTCCGACTCTACACTGCTGATGGATGAGGTATAGTATCGTCTCCCTCCCTAACTGTCTCATCGTATGCTAAACATCCGTATGATGGGTACATATACGAGATACAAGAGAAACCGTATTTCCTATGGCTGCAACGTGGTCTCCACGGTAATTGGAAGAAGAAAAATGTGAAGTAGTTTGGGTTTAGCTATTTAGGCAATTTCAGTCATGTTCTCTGGTCTCGGATTTGTGTAAACAAGCATGCTGAAAATGTTAACGGGCATAATATAGAAAGATTAATGTACACGATGCTTGTATGTGTATCTGTGGTCAAATACTGTGGTGCCGATATCTGCGGCAATACTGTATTATGTGCATACCTCTGCGCTAGGAAAGACGTTATCAAGCTATCTTTTGATGTTACCAAACATTCCCAAGGAGTACTTTAATGTATAAAATCAATACTCAATATTATAATTTGCATTATTAACTATAGGCTCCAAGAACCGTCCTTCAATCTCTACATGGTATTATTTTAATTTCAGAAATAAAAAACATAATGCCCATAACGCTTACGGATGTTTTTTGACTTCTCAAATTAAAATAATCCCATGCAGAGATCGGAACAAAATCATGGGACCATCACTAAATTTGCGCCAATATATACGCTACTCTCGTGCATGGATATCTCAAAGAACGTAATCCACGAAATCAAGTACTAAGATCATCCTAACTCTTCGCTATTTAGATGATTGTTTTATTATTTGGGATTTTGTAAAGAAATAACACTGCAATCTGTCCTCGACTGAAGCGCGGGTCTGGATTTCTCGCTGTCTAGCTCCGATGGGTGTACTGCGCATGCGTAATCGGAAGTGGAACGCTTTACCGAGAACGAGAGAGTGAGAGACATCGGGGTTTCACGAGAGACATCGGGCTTTCATCAAACGAGACACTTGAAATCAGAGATGCGCCAGTGATGAGTGAGCGGGTGAGTGAGTGTACGAATGAGTGAGTAAGATACGAAGGCATGAGTGAGCGAGCAACTCCAGAAATACCGCCTAATTTTAAGAAAAAAAATGGAAAAAGTAGTTTTCATCACATCGTCAGATCCGACATTCAGTAGCCATCCATCATCCATTAAACAAATACTAGTCCGTTCACACGACACTATTAGCACCACAGCACCACATTCCAAGAATACATACACTGTAGTTAGCTACAAAAGAAAATTGGTCAACAGCTTTCAATGATGCCAGCAAATCGTTCATCCTCCTTGTACAGTTTTGTATACTCCGGGACCATTCCCGATTTCAACGACTACAGCTCGAACGATCTGTTTAAAATAACAGTCATTGAATGGACAACGCGTGAGACTGGTTCGAAACTTTGGTGGGATCGCGTTATATTCAGAGGAAAGTCAAATTTATGCGGGGGGAAAAATTGAAGAACAGACCCTTTGAAGTTCCGGACGGACACGACATCGGAGAGGCGTCTTTGAAGTCAAAACAAACACGGATGCGAACATCTGAATTCAAAACTATATGAATTACTAAATAAATAAATGTGTCTAAATAAATAAATGTGTATAAACAAATAAATCTAAATGTGTCAGTTTGGACGCATTGCCTAACGCTAAATTCGCCCAAATATGGCCACGAATGCTGTCCGTTAGCCCAATGTGGATGCCCCCTCGTCCTCTATTATGGCTCGGATTTGCCAGAAGAACCATGACTATCTAGGGATGATGAACGACATCATGATGCTCCTATCCATAAATCTGTATAAATAGAGCGCGTTCTATATATTCCAACTGCACTGAAAATGCGCCCAATGAGAGAATAGAGTGCAGTTGGGACGCAGTCCGAGGACGCAGATAAGAATCGGTTAGGGCGCAGAAAGGGCGCACTTGAGGCGCGATTAGGGCGCACTCTCAGAATAATACCATGAATGTTGTACTCATAGAGCGCAATAAGGGCACTTTTGATGAACAGTGAGGGCGCAGTTAGGGCGCAATTAGAGCGCAGTTGGGACACAGGTCGCAGTTGGGGAACAGAACAGTATGCATAAATTGAAGATGCAATAAGGTGAAAGATGATTTACTGGTATCTACCTCATCCAATTCATTCTAATTTTACTTTGCAGGTACATATAATATTCATCAATGTGCATTCATGGTTTGAATTACATTTATATGAAAATAATATGTACTGCAGTCAGATGTTGTAGATCTGGTACATTAGGATGCCATCTGACGCTTTTGCTCACTCTCCCTTGAGTTTTTGTCATCAAATTTCTCCCACACACATCTGAAACCCTTTACGTTACCCACTGGCTGGAAACATAGAAAAATCTTGTAAAATAGGCATGAAATCTTCAAATTTAAAAAGGGTTTCTGAAAACCATTATATGTCTGCTTGTCTTTTGTTAATATCAGCCAATAAGATAAAGGTCGTGTGACAATTTTGACTAATCAGATAACATGCTACTGTACAGTTTAATAAGGCTGAGTTTTTTGTTGAAATAATATCATTAAAAGTATGACGGTCCATATGTCACATTATGAATTTGTAGCTCAGAATAGTGAAGAAAAACAAATTTGTTCAGTTGAAGTTTTATAAAGGCATGCATGTTGATACCTAGGTGATTACTAGCTATATGAATGTTGGTGGAAAAAAGTCCAGAAGGCACAAGTATACAAGGTATTTAGATACAATGTTTATGTACGCGAATAACGCGCAGACTGAATAGTGCAAAAAATTTCCAAGTATTAAATTTAGCACAGCGCCATACAGAATGTTCTTACCAGAGAAGTTTCTTACATGTATCGATAATTAACAAGTTTTCTTAATTTAAGACGGATTATATTATAGATTCATTTTTTTTTTTTTTTTTTTTACATTCTGAAAAACTTCAAGGAAATGGCAATGTGCATAGCGCGCAAATATGGCACCAACAAAACAGTGCAAAAACAACGGCTATGTCTATAATGCGCAAGTAGGGCGCAGTCTGAATATCAGCGAAAATTTAACAAAAAGACGCATTTTGGCGCAGACAACAAGGGAAATATCCCGGCGGAAAGGGGGAGGGTGCAGTTAATGCTTCGCCCTATCTCTAGCTTCGTGGGCGCATTCCTGAAGGACGCAATCAGGGCGCAGCAGGTTGGATGAGATGAAGAAATAGAGCGCAGTTAGATAGACAAGGCGCAAGTGGGGCGCGTGCCCTTAATAGGAATAACTGCCATGCATGATAATTACCAGAAGTGGTCCAATCCTTTTCTCAGAATGATCATGCTCCAAGTCTAGTCTCGGTGGGTGAATATTACTACGATGCTTGGAATAGCCCATCATGACGGAAGATGTATATATTCAACAAACATAGGGCATCATAGAGTGGTGTATTTTCACTCCTCAAAATGAGACCAGAGATCGAGATTTGTCTCAGAATTGAATTTTTATTCTGTTTTTATCTGTTTTTGTTTAGCTTCCTTATTTTAAGATCAATGACGTCTTTTATGCCTATAATTGTCTAGCCGAAGCCTAATACGCTAAGCATTTTACAACATATACCTTTCAACCAGAGTCTATATTATTTATTCTAGTCTCTTTTTCGA
Organism: Hanleya hanleyi; assembly: GCA_036873755.1. Classification (NCBI taxonomy): domain Eukaryota; kingdom Metazoa; phylum Mollusca; class Polyplacophora; order Lepidopleurida; family Hanleyidae; genus Hanleya; species Hanleya hanleyi. Next base: position 27,216 of record JAVTVY010022439.1, on the reverse strand, counting down.
CTGACAACATTCGGTTTGGAGTTTGACTACGGCTAAATTTTATCTCAGTTAGTCACGGGTTACTAGGTCTACCAATGCCATATCGATAGAGAGCTCACGACTGCCCCACTACCAGAAACAAAGAAATGAAACACTTTTTTTAAAACAAAATACACTAACCTCGTCAAAAAAAGTCTCACCTTAATGATGTATGGCAACATACGTGTGACTTTTGATCAGGAAAGAAAAAGAAAATAGTTTATATTCTCTTAGTAGCACGTTTTAACCATCTGGTGCTAAACAGATGTAAGATATTATCTTCTGATGTGTTTGGGCTGAGCACGTCTCTCTCGATATGTGTCGGAAGAATACGTAAAGTCAATCTCAACACTATTTGATAACAGAAATTGGATCTCTGTAAAAACTATATGGTCTTTGTGATACATATAAGTTGATCTGTAGATGACAGTTCCAACACTTAACTTAATATTCTCTCGAAATAGAAACATTAAATTGATGAACTACATAGTTCCATACAGTAGAACATCTCATCGTGGTCTGACTGAACTTGAACCCACTTCACCAATGGACCATTCTCCATCAAATCAGTCAAACATTGAACATCATCGTCGCCCATTCTTGTGATGTGACTCGAACCCACTCCACCACAGTATCATTCCATATCAACTCAGACGATCACTGAACATCATCGTCACCGATTCGTGTGATGTGACTTGAACCACGTCACCACAGGACCATACCACATCAACTCAACCGAACACTGAACATCATCGTCACCGATTCGTGTGATGTGACTTGAACCACGTCACCACAGGATCATACCACATCAACTCAACCGAACACTGAACATCATCGTCACCGATTCGTGTGATGTGACTTGAACCACGTCACCACAGGACCATACCACATCAACTCAACCGAACACTGAACATCATCGTCACCGATTCGTGTGATGTGACTTGAACCACGTCACCACAGGACCATACCACATCAACTCAACCGAACACTGAACAACCTCGTGACCCATTCGTCTGATATGACTCGAACCACGTCACGAATGGACAATTGTACATCAACTTAACCGAACCGTAAAATCATCGTCACCGATTTTCTTGAAATTTTGGCATGGTGCTTAGGATATATGAGAAAACTTGGGATCTCAAATTACACATATCTATAGGGCAACAACCTTCTGAAATATATGTCAATGAAAATTGACCTACTGTCCATGAATAACCTGGCAATTGCAATAGGTCCTTCTTCCGTGGCAATGGAATTTAGAAAATGGATTCTTGCATGGTTTTAAATCTCTATTAACTACCACCATATTTGTCAAAATAAAAAAACATGCCGAAAAAGAAGTCATTGAGTTTTCGAAATTTTTGTTATCTTTGACCTTGATCTTTTCAGCCATGGAGGCTATACAGATCAGAATAATCACAAAATTTTGTTCAGAGGTAGCCTAACAAACGGAAACAACAATTTCTGAAAACTTTGGAATGGCTCTCCATGAGTTCTTGGGTAATAGCCCAATCACCTTCATATTTGATTAATTTGGTGCAGTTGGACTAGATAAGCGAGAAGTATCTGAACTCCTCATATATGGCCAACATGTCATCCCTGTCATCATATTTAGCCAATTTCAAGCGCTTTGACGTGTTATCCCAAAATGTTCAGAAATTTTTGTTTGCATAAATGGAATAACAGTGTTGTAATATTGTATCCCAGTCTAAATTGAATCCGAAAATTCATTTTTTTTTGCTTAAGGGGTAGAGGACGTTCATTTTCCTGCTCTTATGGGGCTACAACATGGTGATTTGTCGAATTTTTCGAAACAAGCTACATTTCCTAACAAAAGTATCCAGACATTCTCTAGTGGGGATATCAATCAACAAAAGACACAACAGAACCATTTATGCATTTTACTGGTGGTTCGATAGTGTGATAGGACTGACCAAAAAGTTAGCATTTTAGATTCAACGGTTGGAAGGTGCAAAGTTCTCCCCAGGTTGAAAATTATGCCTCTGACATTCACTCTTAGTCAATTTAAACAAGTTGTAAATAGCTGATAGATGAATCTCCAATAATATTCCCTACCCCCACCCCGATTCCCCACCCCCATCCCCTCTTGGAAATAGGACTGGAAAGGCTCAGTTCCTCTGTTATACTGCTAATATTTTCTAAGAAAGTATGGTGTCCCCCTGTTTTTATTACATATCCAACAAGAACTATATGTGTTCAGCATTATATAGCAAAATGGAGGAAATTTGACTTGGGAAGTTTGATTTATTGAGCATCCAGCAAGAAAAAATTCAAATTCTCCTATGTATTCAGTGTTATGGCTTTTAAGTGGTATACATGCATTTTGCTGCCATATTTTGTTAAAGAGTATGGTCACCCCCCCTTTTTTTATGGATCATCTTCTCTTATAAACCTGATGAAAAAATACTGAAATTTAAAAAAAAAAATCAACTTCTAGAAATGAACGTCCTCCACTGCCTTAAGGGAATATGTTATCCAAGATTAGCAAACATCTGTAAAGATTTTCAGGTTGGAAACCACTAAAAAATCGCCTGACCTGATATGTAGTAAATTGGCTGAGCACATCTTGGGAAAATTATATTCCCTGTTATTCGCCGCCACAAACGATCCACCACACCAGGTTGCCCGGCCTTTCCGCTCAAACATATGAAAAGATCAGCATACATTTTCCACTATTTTTTCGAGATCAGATCGCAAGAAATAGGGTCATCTCGCCCGACATGATTACGGCAAATTTCGGAGGTGGCCAATCAACTGCCCCAGATTTTTTTCGGAGTAAAATTTGAAAAGGTGGTTTTAATATATTTGAGAATCAAATATTATACTAACATTTTAAAATACGTCACAGACCATTTCTGGTCCAGTCAGGTATAATGGTCAATCAATGTTCGGAAGTCAAGTTCTGATTTTAGTCTTACACCGAAAAAAATGTTAGGTTGTGATCTTTATTTATGCAAGCGTTTCGTGGAAGTCAGAGAGTCCTCGTTCGTATAGTGAGTGACACATGATCGCCAACACGTCACGTTATCAGTTTCAAGTCTTACGCAATTGTTACGTTAATAGACGATAGACGGATAAAGGAGCTGGGCGAAGAATGCTAAATTTGACATATTTATTAGAACCTCGCGTGGTCTCTCCTTCAATAATTCTTTCTTTGTTTTGATGAGCTGAGATAAGCCCTGGTGTTGGAAGGAAACGATCCTTGTTTAACTTCTAAATTCATGACATATATCTGAGGAACCCTCCATGTCGGGGTATCAATGCGTGTGGGCTCTCGGATCCATGGCATCACAGCATCATTGACGATTTACGAGGGCCGGATTATCTGTTATGTATGAAATCTAGACAGATATAAATCTATCACGCATCTACTGTTTAATCAAAAGTTGAGATATTTATTGGGACTTTTTATTGTGAAAGCGCATTAATTTCTCCAGGATACCGGTAGCTTCTTATTTGGGCGATCGCTGTGGAAATCTACGAGTGTTAGGATACGTATTTTATCCCTATCGCTTACCAAAGCTCATCGATACATGGCTAAGGAGCTTCATCATAGTGTTTGCATTAACGCAAGTCACGAGATTCTCACATTGGTTACAGACACAATGGATTACATCCTTTGGAGGCTCGGAATACTTCACTCTCCTTCTCAGTTCCCTTTTCATTTCCTTCCTGTTCTCGGAAAGATCATGTCAGCTCACCTGCCCTGAGATCTTAGTCGTCAGATCCTACATTCAATGGGCAGTCGTCGATCACGATGAATCTCCGCATCAAAATCTAAAAACATTCATATAACAATATAGCATGCACCAAATACGAACAATGGCGGATATGCGTTCACGTGACCGGAAATGACCGTTCATTGAGAAACGTAAAATTGACGTAAAGTGAGATGAAAGACCGGAAATGTCCATTGACGACATGCTCAACGTACATAGGAATGAAAAACAAAATGGATACCGAAAACGCGCATTTGAATAGGAAAACGATATATGATGATCAGACGTTCACAGGCGATGTATACATTTCTGATATTCTCCGTTTAAAATTATCTCGCCCAACTCCCCATCCCGAATTATACTATGGAAAGAGAATTAGAAACGTTTTACTACAATGCTCAAAGTTGAGAGAAATTTCACTCAAGAAAGAGTGGAAATTGGTCCCACTCAATACTTCAGTGAGAGTTTCACTCAGCTTGAGTTACTTTTCACTCAACTTGAGTTAAATGCACTCAACTTCAGCGACATTCGCTCAAGCATAAGAGTGGAAATTGATCCCACTCAAGTTGAGTGAACTTGAGTGGTTTTAACTCAAGTTGAGTGAACAGGTACATTTCACTCGAACTTGAGTGAAACAGTTCACTCAAGTGTTTTTAGAGCTGTTTGCTGATTTTGGTTAATATATTCTTTTATGCAATCTCGTGAGATGAAGGAAGCTCTGAATTAGCAAAATAAAATTGTAAAACAAGCGTCTGATTAGACGCTCAATGGGCAGCTCTAGTAAAGAAGGTCCGTTCAGATGAGAAAATTCCTTCACGCATTTCACTTTTATTCCAACCAGGGTTTTTTTCATACAAAAGCTTGCTTCTTGCAAGAGAGAACCGATAGACAGTTTTCATTGATGCCGACAAGACATCGTGGCCATATCGTTGACGAGTATTCCTTTGTCGATTTTTTTAGAGTCTACATGTAGCTCAGTCACGCTCCGATTGTGACTGTTCATTTGAATGCCATGGGGATCTGAAACTTTGTTCAAACGGTCGCGTTTAACTGTTGTGCCCCTTATGCAAAACAGCAGGATATTCAGAGATTAGACAAACCAATGGAATAATCGAAGAAGCAGGAGTATGAGAAGAGTAAAGGTGTCTCGTCTCCGAAATACGGCATGGTTTGCGTGACCACGATGGAGTGCCCGGGTAATCCAATCCAAATCCACTGAGAATGTATACTTTAATTATAGCTACCTATATAGACACAGGACGGTAGACAGTTTTAAGGGCATAATCAACTATATACATTAATGAAATGAAATCGTAGGTCACCGTATCATCTCTTGATATAAATGTCAATCAATATGAGGATACGAGTCTGTTACATAGGAGAGGGTGATGAAAAACAATATCAAGAAGTTTTTATTATATTGAAATGCACATTTCTTTTCAAAATTTTCAGGTAACACGTACATCAATATGTCTCCTCTAAACACAAATATAAGTAATGGGGCTAACCAGGCCGGTCCGTTAATATTGCAAGGATTTAAACAAGGACTTAATTCCGTAATGAAATACGATGAATAATGACCTGCAAATTCAAGGTAAATAATCTTTATTTGATGATTCTGCGATACGATCTAATGCTTTAGTGATGTTCGAATTTCTAAACTGAAGTAACCGACCCATAAAGGAATTCAAATAAAATGGAAACGGTCATGCGCGTGACTATCAGCGCCATCTGTCGTATAATCTGATTGGGGCATGTGAGCTGAATCTTGAAGTGAGATCAGACGGATGTTCGTAGCCTGCCTTTAAACACATCAAAAGACATCCATGGTATTTGTGCATTTTATCCTCTGAACACACAATAAATTACAGGTCGTAAAATCTAGCATTTGGTTACTTTTTTCGAAGTGAAATTTTTTTTTTGCCCAACACCAGTGCTGAAACTACAGCCGAGAGGAAAATTCTTTGTAGATGATGGCTGCTGACAATGAAGCTGAATAGATGTCACATTCGACATTCAGCAATCGATCGTCGTCCACAAAGTATTTCATCGTCCAATAATCGAGATATACATCTCTCGTGCACCGAGACTACCGACATCCATGCAGATACCGACTATATACCTGGACAGATTGTATTTAAAAGTCTGCTCCGGGCGGTCTAACAGGCGTACGAACAGATTTGCCAAACGCCAAATTATGGTATGTATAGCGCTCTTATTGGTCGGGCCTTGATCTAACTGATTTTATCAGGGTTTTCATTTTCAGTGTTCAGATGTAAACCTCAACAAGAGAAACTGCTTGCTCATAGGCGTGTTGATAGACCCAGTAAGGGGCAGGGCAAGAGACTACAGATACCTTTTGGGAGTATATATTTTCATATCAGTGATGGCCAGTGATGTTCTTGTGGTCAAACCACAATCAGCAAAGCTCAAAACTCTATCATCTCCATATCAACCCTTCAATGTTCCAATCAACATCGAACCTCGAATGAACATATATTGGCCTAATCCCAATCGGCGGGGTTTTTCTGGACACGCTCTCTATACAAAAATGTGGCCACATTTCCCTATAGAGAATGTGGCCACATTTCAGTAGAACCATTTTCCATGATAAATAATACAACACTATCATGTAAAATATAAGAGAAAGAGGCCACATTTTACGATGTCTTTAAAAATGAGAAGAAAAAAATCATGCATTGAAAAATTCTAGTTCACGTCTCGAAACTGCGTAAATGAAATCATCAATAGTCCATGCTTGATTTCTACACGTTGCTGGATATAATCTACGGCATCTGATGGATGGAAACGATTCACGAATAAGTTAAAAACTTTATTTCATAAAGAAAAATGCATTTACCGTTCTGTTTTCTCCGTTAGTTGTTGTTGACCAAGACATAAAAAATGCCCGGATATAAACCTCTTGTTTATCAAAACTGTAACAAGCGCTTTGATTGTTTGAAATGATGAAAATGTAGGCGTGGTTTCTAGCTTCCGGTCAATCGGAGCACAGTTGATATCTGCTGGAACTGGAGACATTTGCATGCCTGCTGCGAAATGCTTGTTGTTGCCGTTTCATTTCCACAACTTTTCTCCGACTTTTCATTCGTTTATGATACTGTTTAATAGTAAATAGTTCCCATCCACGATTGTCAATATAACAATTGGACAAGAATGCGTCAATACCAAATACAAAGGCATCGGGAAACGCTTTTTGTCGGTAAGAAAATTAGCCATCACCTTTCTGATTTTCAAATGACTTGTGTTTGGGGTTCGCTTTGGCGCACTTGTAAATCACTGGATCTACTATTCTCAGTTCTTTATTAATGGAAATTGATTCTTCAGAAATGTGGCCACATTTGTCAAATTTGTATATTTCTCCATGTGTCCAGAAAAACCCCGCCGATTGGGATTAGGCCCCACGTCTGGCAAGGATATCTATCTTAACAAACCAAAATCATATTTCGCTCCTTGTTTGTCTCTGTCCCTATATACATGTAGGATCTTTTGTAGCCCGATTAGAAGTCACTCTCAGCAAATACAAGTGGTTGACCTATCACAGCACGGCTTCGAAAAAGTTTGAAGTAGTCAGTGGGTAAACCCGAAAGTAGCTTGAATGTGAATGGTCTGTTTGGTTGAAGGACACAGTTTCCATGTTTTCTCGATTGCGCGCTCTTCATTTCGTTCCTGAGATATTTAACTCCTCTCAGATTGCCACAGTGTGGGTACATCTGGGGGATCCATCAAATATTTCAACAGGTTTTCACCGATAGATTAGATTAATTCCAGTTGAACCCTATAATTATTGTACAAAACACCTGCCAACCTCTACACTGATATCCAGAGAAGACAGAACTAGACTCAAACAATACCAATATCGAATATTAAGTTTCCAATTGAGTTATTCCAGCTAGATCTATTGAGGATTGTTAAACGGCGTTTATTATCGTCCCGGTTATGATTGATAGGGCTTGATAGCCAGATCTTCTTACCGGTTCCCCATGTTCCGAGTGTCAGTGACGTTAATAAATTAACTAAATGTATAATGCGAGAGTGCTATCATACCGCCTACATATCAAATATGGCCGCCGTTACCAGTACGATGGCGGTGGGTGAAGACCCGCAATCATAAATCTTCTCCATATCCGTTCTATATTGCGGTTCCCTGGCAAAAATATCCGTCTGAAACATCCCCCATATGCAGGTCTGGATACTCGATCTGTACCACACCTTCATGCGATCGCACATAGTGCGACTATTAAATGAACCGTCTGTACAAGGTAACAACCAATCAACGGACGGCGTTGCAGCGTGCTTCGCCGTGTCCACAGACAAGCCGAGTTTGTAATGAGAATACGCTGTATAACGGTCTCTTTGGTGCCATCGAGGGAATTAAAGGCGAGCGCCTCTCCTGTCAAAACAATCACGGATACTTACAACTGAGTTCAAAGGAGATGAAGTATACGACACATTGCCTGGCTTCTAATTTGCTCAAATATGGATATATTCGGTGAGGTCATAAATGTGATTCGACGCTCTTAAAAATTACGACCGATCTTATAGCTATATGCCAAATCCATATTCTGCCATGGCACGGCTTGGCAAGGCTTTGATGTAAGACCTTCCACTGGACAAGAGGCTGGCAATATAACTTATAGCAGATCCTTTCTCGATTATATATCGCGAGTCTTACCGCAGCAAATCTTCTTGTCAGACGAACCATGGCAAGATCGATGGTCTGAAGACGAAAACGCCAAATAAGAGGTATCTTGACTATTGTACTCTCTCAAAACTACTACTGTGTACAAAAAGTACCCAAAGTGTGTCAAAAATTATCAAAAACAACGTGGTGTGTACACTTTATACACTGCTTTGTGGACTTCTCCAAGCAAATTATGCCAAAAGTACACATCGATGTGTACAAGACACACAAAAGTGTGTATTAAGCCCGGCGCACACGAGAGATAACAGCTGAGCTAACGGCCTCAATTGCCTGTCAGCTCAGGGGCTAGCTCTCGTGTGGTTTCAGCGCACACGGCAAGCAAAAGTTTCACAAAATTGATTTCAGTTCCCGCATAACGTCTTCTTCAAGTCCATTTTGAAGAGTCGTGCGTATGAATCGAGTGAAAATAACATGCGATTCAATGGCCGGTCCAGTAAAACTGCTGAGCTGTTGGCTTGCGTTCGCCGCACACGCTGAGGATTTGGCCTCGCGAGGCGAAATTATCAAACAAGTTTGATATTTTTCCCCGGCCTCGCGAGGCCAAAAACTCACCAAAAACTGCCCGCACACGAGAGCTAGCCCCTGAGCTGACAGGCAATTGAGTTCGTCAGCTCAGCTGATAGCTCTTGTGTGCGCCGGGCTTAAAGGTGCACATGGCTGTGCATGATAATTTTTAACGCACTTTGTGTACTTTTTGTACACAGTAGTTCTGAGAGTGTACAGTGGCGGCATACAAATCTGGTTAATATTCCAAGAAATGTATTTTAGGGATTCACAGCTAGGTTCTGCTGAAATCAGGCATTGATCTATAGGCTGTCCTACCAATATCTTTCTGAAATTACAGTATGTGCTAGGAAACTAAATATAGTATGTTATATTATTAAACGTAGTTACATTTTCACCATGTGATTCCTCGACTATTAACCTATCTTTTACTATTCTTTAACAAATGTTGTCGTGGGCAGTGGGCAGAAAGATTATGTAAATTGTTTATCTAGTTAATCTAATTGTCTAACTGATATCGTGCGATATTTGTACACGCATATATGCAGGCCTTTCTGGTACCGGAATATACAGGTACAGAGAACACGATCTCGTGCCGCTTAGACTTGCTGCTCTAATGTAATTTACTACGGACAGAGTTAACAATCTCTGAGTATATTCTAATGATGTCCTGCCTAAGTTTCGGCTGTACATGTTGTGGATAAAATACGAACCATGATTATGAACACTGACGGAAAACGTCGACGTAATCGACGCATTCGTTTTGCGAAACTTTGACACCAATTTTAGAGATTTCCCCGGGGCAGCTAGTTCGGCTTCTGGGAAACTATAACTTTCTGTCCACTCGTTCTAACTGCACCATTTCCTCCAGTTTCCAAACCCGATCTGCCGTAGCGAAGTGAAGAGGCCAATTCATTACCTTGCGTCGTAAAGTCTCTACCCAACCTTGAAACAGCCATTTAGAAGACCGGAAAGGATTCCGAGTGGCGCCCGATCTCTCGCTCTCATGTCTCCGGATATTGACTATTGCCACAGAAAACGCCGTGAAGGGATTTTAGGGCCTAGAGCACCCGTGTGACACCTTGAAAGACGGATCTTTGCTGGTTGACGTCTTCTGTCTGTGATGAGGATGGCGCGAGCCGGTCCACGACAGAAGAGGAAATCGAAGGCGAGAAATATGCGGTATTAATGGCGGTTGTCGATCTATTCGAGAAGGCACCCTAAAGCGAAAGAAAATTCCATCTGGCATACAGGTCTCTGTAAGACAGAGTATGATGCATATCCCGTCACTGAATCCGGTCTCACTTCTACATATCATGTTAAGTGGGGTTTTATGGAGAGGCATCCATTATTGCAGGAGTTGCCTTCGCTCTCTTTCCCGGAAGTAACTCTCCCCACAAAAGAGGCGAATTATGACAGAGAGCTTTTGCTGAGGAAAAAGAAGCGATAGACGATTTATTGTTCCCGATTTTGGTCTTGAATGGTGCTAATAAGGAAGTGAATCCCGTCTTACTTCCTCTGGTTACAACTCTTATAGAGGGTTCTCTGTCCACAGAGCTGTCTCATTCACACCCTACTCAAAGAAGATGCAAAAACACATAATATACGGTACTTGCACTTATTTCCCGAAAATTTCATTTATTTGCTGTCTGGAAGATGGCTCGAGCTGAAATGCAAGCCAGATTTAAAATGGCGAATATTATTTCGAATGTGAAAACACTAACTATAACTGAAGCGATCAAAAGTTTTCATTTATGTCGCCAAACAATAACCAGCACTTAAGTCACGTATCTATTTTCAGTATATCGGCGAGTTTGTGACTTCCTCGGTCTGATAGACTTCGCATCGCTGAAAAGAAATTCCTTACCTGTCTTGTTCATTAGAATGTCAATGTCAATTTTCGCGGGTTGGGGTAGCTGGGGGGAGGGGGGATTTTTTTTTTTTTGGTCTTCAAAAATTATATAATCCCGGACTGAATCGTTATATGGTTAGACAAATGTCCAAATAATCAGAAAACTGAAGTAGAATTATGAAAACGAGAACTTAAATTTACGAATTCTCGTAAGAGGCTTCGAACCCGGTGTGGAGGTTAAGAATGTCCGGTGGGTAAAAGTGCCCTTTTCTTATCTTCTAATCCAGCTTGGATATTTTTCTCCACATTTGCTTCCAAGGACGGACAACTCTTCCTAAAGAAAAAGATATGAGAAGGGACACTAATCTCCAGGAGATCCTTATTTCAATACACCGGATCGCAAGTCGATACGTCATGTAGGAACTATTGTCCTTTGTCTTTGTGTTGAGAAGGCACAGGTCTAGACACATTGTTGTCCCCAGACTTGGCTATTGTTTGCATTGTCTCCTGATTCTTACATAAAGTATGAACCGGATCGTAACATACATATATAACTGTGATTACCTTCGTCAATAATTCTTATTTCATCATTCTGATTTGAAATCCCCATCTTGTAACACAAATCTTCAATGAGAGTTGATATAGGATATATCTTCAACTTTGGTAATGACGCGGTGTGAAGTTTCAACTATCGTTCTCCCAATTCCTACATACCAGTAATTCTCAAGTGTAACTGATTGTCCACCAAAATAAAATTTATATGAATATTTATTCATTTAATTACAAATTCAATTCAATTCACATCCGATTTACATCAGGTACAAACGACTTTCTCCAAACATTAATATGGAGCATGAGATTTCGTGATCCAACATTAGTTGATGGACGTCGTGCATCAATATCAAAACCGAACAAGTTATCTCGAAGGACGTTAATATTGGGACACAATTCCATGTAAAATTAAATAATAACTGAAAATCAAATATAAATGCACATATGATAAAGGACAGTATATTAGCCAAGTACAGCCGTGACCAATGAGTCATGAAAAAGAAATGGTATCCATCCATCCACCATCCATGGTATTGATTTGACGCTACGTATTAACATTATGACCTTAAATTCATGAGCGTGACTTAAAAGTTAAGGACTTCGCTCCATAACACAAACAATCGTCGTCCGTTATTTTACTTGACCCCTCTTCGTACCTTTATACTGTAGAAGAAAAAAAAAAGTACAAAAATCCAAATCGATACTTAAATTAAACATTTTACCAAGAATATCCATATTTTGACATTGGGATCGGTTCAGCAATCCACAATCCTCACCCCCATCCACCCCACTCCAAGTTTAACATTACCCCCCCCCCCCTTCACAAACACACACACACAGACACACAATGTTGTTCGCGATTGATTTTTTTTTCAATTGCAATGAATTTTGAACTGTTTCCAACCGAATAATATATTTCTGTCGTGCCTTGAATCTGCATGTCAAATTGTCATTTTCTCATATCACTGATATCAGTGGCACTACACTGGCGTCCAAATAACACGACTTGATGTATGATGGCGGTTCCTGTGGACAGTTTGGTAAAGTTCAATTTAGAGCCATATCAGTCCCTGCATAACCAGGAATTAACCAGGACTTCCACACACTTCTCCAAACACTTCGTGAACACTATCTATCATCACAGTTGCCTGACCTGTATAGGATATTCGTATATAGATTGACAAGACAGTGGGTGAATTTTCATGACCATACTCTAAGCCATTGGAAAGAAATCTCCAAAAGACTGACAAGATGTGGGAAAATTTGATAAATCAGTCTTTCGGGTACCGGTACCGGTATAAATCCCTCTTAAACATTGAGTCATTTGTGTCAAAGCTACGACACGGGGCTATAATTTATAGACCAACAATGAAATCTAGACAAAATAATTGGACAAAGTATGAACCATAAATCTTTGATAAATTCGCCCTTATCATTCTTGTTGTTGTTGTTTATTGGTATGATTTTTCAAAAGGCGGAATTATACTGAGCCGGAGAATGGATCAATCTAAGCTGACAAGCGGTATATATTTAGCAGCGACAGAGTTAGGATAATTAGCCGTATCGCCACTGTCCAGTTTCTCAGCATTTTTTGTTCTGCCATGTCTCCCACTCAAACCCATGAGGTATCAGATTCTTGATTCTTGGTCTCTATTTCAGAGTAGCTTCTCCATTTACCTATTTAAACACGATAAGTCAGAGATAAGTAAACCGACCAGAAGGTGTTGAATATACGTTGCGTGTAGTTTCTCAGTCAGGCCTAGATTCTCTTCCCTTCCCTTTTAATTACGTACAAAGTGCTTGTTTACATATTGAAAAGAAAGACGTTTCGTTGAACCCGGCAACAAAAGCTCACAACTTTGGTGATAAGGTGTTCTTTCATTTCACAGGATACGCGTTAAAACCTTTTGCCTTTATACCTGTTTTCGTTTTACACTGGGTATTAGAGAGTTCCTTTCATATGCTTTACACGTGAAGATATGTCCGTGTCTTATCTCGCCGAAGTGATCGGGGTTTGACGACAGCTACCCCTGACACGGGCAGTACGAATAATATAACCAATAACCCGACACTGTTGACACGGAATACGGACTCGGAAACCGGACTACTCTGAATGAAGCGCGCAGAGACTGGAGATAAGATAGTAAAATTTACATCATATTTTCGTGTTAAACTTTCTCGTTTACTGTTGTTTTGACTTCCCATGGAGTACTAACGGGCGGAATTATGCACAATGCTGCCTGCTTTTTATATATACCAAAGATTATTCTGATCGTCAAAAAAAATTTCTTCTAATTTTAAAAATTATTTTTCTATATTATATTTCATGATTTAATTTATTTTCATGAAATGACAGGAACTGGAACAGATTGGAACACTGGAACACAACCCCCGAACGAATATACTCAACAATAAGGGGTACTGCGGAACTATAGGAATCGAATGCGTGCCAATTGCTATCAGTTTCACATGACCTTCACATGAACAATCTCTATCGCAAACGGCCGATCCAAATCCAATTTCTGTCTGTATTCTAACTTCGATTTTTTTTTTAATTATCCTAATTTGGGGAGGAAAATTGACGGAATATTGTATTCCGTCAATTTCCCTCCCGAAATATAACGTATAGCCTTCACTTATATAGCTTGTGTCTAGTTCTGCTTGACCAACATGTAAATGTAAGATTTCAAGGTGTTCATACAAAGTCCAATCAGCGCGACAGAGATATTTTACACCGGTACTCGAAAAAAAAACGACTCAGAAATTCATTTGAATGAAAAATAAAATGTCAATGATACGGATTATGATAGGAATATCATGGAGGTTGTCATCCGGGATCTTTGAAATTATACATCTTGATGGATGACAGTTTCCTTAAGACTGTTGATTGATCTGGCTTTAGTAAGGGCAGGGCGTCATTTCAGTCCATCGGATTTTGGTGACCTATGGTGACTCAGTAATGAAAAGAGCATCTGTAAATTCTCCCTTTAATTCAGATTCTTGAATCTTCGAATATATGAATATACACATGCCAATAATTATCTCGCGGCCAGAATAAGTTCCCGATTTAAAAGACTGCCGTAATTTAAAGCGTATTCTACAGAAAAAAAGGAAACCTCTATGCAACAAGAGAGAGCAAATATGCAGTGAAATGTGGAATAAAAGATGTCAAAAGTTCTACAACATCGCACAAAGTTATAGAGTTGAACATAAATGATGACGTCAAAGTTTTTTAGGTGAGTGATCCTGACAATTAAGATAGTAATCTATAGTCCGCTTGGGTATAGCCTTTTGTATGTCCAGATAAAATCTGGTTGGCCAATCCACGCCCTCTTTTAGTTATTTGAAACGCTAGAATTCAATTGGTCGTTGTGTCGATGTGTAACTGCCAAGCTCATAACCGTTGAATGTCCAGCGCGGCTGAGGTCGTTTGTGTTTGTAGAAGGGCGTGTGTGTCATCGACCAGGACGAGTGTTGGAGTGTCAGGTGCGAGAGGCTGTCAGACTGGGTGGGTAACCTGTCATCTCACCTCCCAATGGTTGAAATGGACACCATCTCCTGTCCGTCCGAAGCTAGATCTGGCATAGGTGAAGGTTTACATTCGAATTGACCGGTGCTCGACAGAAATCCCTCGTGTCAGAAATGTTGCGTTAATTGACTGCTTCCCCAAACCAAGTGATTCGGATTAGAGTACCCTAAATTCCGAACTTGACACTGAAATGGAAACGCGGGTTTATATCATTGTTATCGTAAGATAGTAATCCGGGTTGGACCGTTAACTTGTCTGCTGTATATCCACCAAATTAAATGACCATAATTAAATTTGACAAACGCCGAAAAGTGCCTGACTATCAAATTAGGGAAGACGTCTCGATGAATTATAGGATTGGGCGAAATTGCCACATAGACTTAACTGCTGAACCGAAAACATTAAACTGATCTGAGAGTTTTCTGATTTTGTTTAAGGAGAGAAGATAAAATAGCCTAATAAAATAGTCACAGAAGCCTTATCATCTAGTTACAATCCACCCAAAATATTTTGATTCCTTCTCATCAAGTGAACATTTACTTACTCCGGTTGAACCTTAGGTACGTCATATCCAACCTTCTCTCTCCATGTTGTGTTTCAATGCCCGAATTTGATACATGATAAGCATGATACAATTGTTGGTGCGTAAAAGTGCATAGTTGTTCGACTCTAAGGCACTCGTAAACTAATGGTTTTAATCACATAATCTAGAAATATAAAGAAATAAAACACTACCGGTATACATGTAGTATATACATAATTGTACTATACATATAAATATATATGTGTGTGTGTGTGTTTAATGACCATTAGTTTGCGAGTGCCTTAGATTCCTCCAGAGAGAAAAATTCTCAAAGGCTCGCATACTTTATTACATATATAAAAGGTTCAGTGGTAAAAGGTCCTCCGGTACATGGCTGAATTGTACTGTACCTTTCCTATTCTCTCATTTTCACACATCTATAACCGACTGCCAGTTAGTCTGTAGCCCCCTATCTTTGTAAAAGAAACAAATTGTATACGCATTCTTCGGATGTTAACAAGGTTTTTCAATCCAAAGGCTAAACTGTATTTGTTTCTAGTCTCTACCTATATCGTTTACTGACTGGTGCCAAACTATCGTTTCGAGGAGAAAAGATACTCGACAAAAGCGCTAAATCCGTGCTCGAGTGACACATCGGCTTTCTCTTAGCGTCTAGACCGGTGAAAATTGAACCCCTGCGAAAACATCAACACCCCAACAGATTGTTAGCTCGATCTCTTGTCAAATGGGAACGAAGAAGAAACAGCTTTTTCAAAAGGCGTTCCGAATTCATGACCGTCAATTGTTCCGGCCTGCTCTGCCGACTTTGTTAGAGACGGTAAACTTAGATTGGACAAACAAGCGGTCAACGTTGACTTGTCAACGTCTTGTCATGTCCCTGAACAGCCTGAAGAAGGGAAATGGGCAGCCAAATGACCTGTCAGTGTTTGTCTATCCAAACACTCCAGTAACCTTAAGGTCTCGGTCTCCTATATACGACGACGGATAATTCGGCTCGAACTGAATTACCCACCTCTCTCGCCAGATGACGTTGTTTTTCTTAGCGCGAAAAGGGAGGGCAAATTTGTTGAACTAAACCCCAACAATTTCCCTTTGTACCTAACCGGAAATTAGCCAAATTTTGGATTGCGTGATATTCAGGGGTCGTCATCGAAAACTATTCGAGCAAAATATGGCCAATATATCAACAAAATGTAACATATAGCTAACTATCAAGTCCGGCCATTCGTCATCGTGGAGTCTTGTTGTTGTCATTGAAACTGGTTGTTCATCGCTTCTCTCTTAGCTGCAAGGAACTAGCTTCGGCTTAATTTTTCATTATGTTTTCATGTTATACTAACTTACTTGACTTTGGGTGCCAATAGTATATATCATAGGAAATATATTGTCGACGCAGACATTTTTAGGACTGCTGCCTAAAAATGTAACATCTGACGCCTACATTAAATTATACGCTAAGGAAATAATGTTTTCCTATCCATTCTATAGAACTCCATACCCACTGAAGCCTCCCAGCTGTCTAGAATTCAGTATTTCCATTCGGAAGTTAGACTTCGAGATTCGCAGATATGCTCTCAAGACAGACTTGAAGCCCTTAAACAGCTCGCCACGATAATTGCTAAACACTTGATCTTCTAACAGAGAGGGATATAAGAGTTAATTATTTTCTGTTTCTCTCATTTTACTGTGTATTTGGTGTGAAAAACAGTTTGAAAAGTTTCTTCCCCTGTGAAGAGCGCGAGATCATGTGTATTTTGGCGCCATTATCTTTTCGCTCTTTTATGTGGCGGTAATTTCGGTGTCCAAAACAGTAATTTCTTGGCATATCCAGTTTTTCAAGCATACACTGATAAGCTTTCGCCTTAATCGCTCGATCTTTTTGGCAATGTAACGGAAATAAAACCGATCTTCGCTTGGCGGTATATCACCTACAGGTCGCGCGCCAGAAAAGGTTTCCTTTTTGTTTGCGATGGTAAATAAACCGGGTAGATGATTAGAGACTTGCTGGGCTTTTTATGAGCTCCGTATGTGTTCTCAGATCCGAAACTTCCCCTTCTCGTGAATCTAGAAAACGAGCCGGTTCGGCGATAGCATCGCATTTCTGGGTTTGGAAATCGCTAATTTCAACAGTTCAGCAGCTGACTTTCCTTGTAACCCGCGCAGGTTCTGAGTATTTACCGTCTCAATGTCCGTATAGCTGTCATGGACTACATCTGCTTCAAAATAAACAACGTTTGTATTTTACACCCTGGTCGAGTAAAGTAATAAAAACAAAAGCGTCGATATGACTTTTGGAACTTGTCAATGTTTCGTGGCTGACAAGAAAGAATCCTTGTTTAAGTTGTCAAGTCAGTAAGCTGCACAAACCGACCATACTGGTATATACAGACCTGATAAATCGAACACAGATTTATTTAGCTGCTCCCAAATTCTCTTTCTCTTTATCTAAATCCTGCATGGCTTTTCATCAATAGATCGCATAGATACGCGTGTATAAACAATGGTTATCACGTTTATTGCTGTATCTATCAAACTAGCATTACGGGGTTTTGTCATTAGCTAACGCGAAATACTATTTCTGTTTTAGCAAACATTTTTTTAATGGCGACCATAGTACCCATATGTTCGACGTCCGGTTTTGGAACTGTACCCCAGAGATCAATGAAACTGGGATATGAATCAAACCGTACGGAGCAGGAAAGTGTGCTAATATTACCTCTGTTTATTTAAACGTAGACACTTTTTGTTAGAGCCCCGCAACACGTGCACGTAGGTAATATGGATTGGTTGAGGAAAAACTCAAAAAGGAAGGCTTTATTTTCAGACTCACTTTCAAAAGCCAAGAGAAACTGTTGACACAGCCTGTAGCCTGGTATATTATGAAACAAACATGATATTTCCCGGCACGTATAGTGACTCAGTCTGATCAAACTTTTAGGAAATCTTAGAAACGGTGGAATGGTTTCTGGGCCTCAGTCCAAACAAAACGCTTAAGTATCATTTGTTCAGCAACCACCAGCTTCGTCTATACTTACATGGAAGATCGAAACCATTTACCATGGTCGATAATAATTTACAGTTCAGTACAGTATATGCAATATTTTAATTTAATATTTCACAATGGCAGATACGTAATTGTTGCCAAAAAAAAAATGGTGTCGGACTTCAGAATTTCATATGTTCAAAAACGTATTAAAACTTAAATTATGCTCCAAGGCCAATTTTTATTTTGATACCTTACTAAAGTTCAGAGAAATTCAACTTAGTTCTTTATCGCAGTGATTTATGTTAGCCTCTTGATGACATTTCTTTGTGTGTATTGCGTTAACCATCTCAAGATGTGGTGCACGAACAGTTCACATGTTACTCTCTAAAAAAAGTTGAGTGAAATTTCACTCAAATAAGAGTGGAAATTGATCCCACTCAATACTTGAGTGAGATTTTCACTCAACTTGAGTTACTTTTCACTCAACTTGAGTTAAATCCACTGAACCTGAGTGACATTCACTCAAGCAAAAGAGGGGAAATTGATCCCACTCAAGTTGAGTGAACTTGGGTGATTTTAACTCCAGTTGAGTGAAAACTAGCTCAAGTTGAGTGAAAATAACTCAAGTTTGAGTGAACAGGTACATTTCACTCAAACTTCACTGTCAATAAAAGTGTGCAAATCCTGAACACTGAATTGCACACTAGTTTGTAACACCTTTCAAACATGTAAAAGTGTTCAAGTACGAAAACTAGTATGCAAAGAGATTTACTTAAAATATGTCACTGAAGTGTTATCAAGCTCATCAAATAGATCGTCCTCAATAAACACAACGAAATAGGTTGTCCACAATATCGCCGAGTGCTGAATATTGGAACTCTGAAAAATTAGTGTTCATTCTGAAGTGTGCACTTTTGAACACTTTTACGCATAATAGAACACTTTTACATGTTCATGCGGACGCTAGTGTTCCAAAAGTGTTACAGAATATGTGTTCATTTGTGAATTGGTGTTCAAACATGATGATCATTTCTGAACACGCGTGTTCATATCTGTTCTCTAGTGTTCGGATATGAACGTTAAGTGTTCAGTTTTTAACACGATATGGTGTCCTGATTTGTACATCAATATGAACGTTAGTGTTCAGTGCCGTCCAACCCCATATTTCGATTGTTGAGATACTTAGCGTTGGGAATTCTTGGTACTTTTTTCTTTTCATTATTGTTCAAAATGGACCAGTTGATTAATTCCACATCATTATTTCAACTTATTCCAGCAACCGCTAAAATTAGTCAGGGATGAACGCTTTTACGCGTTCAATAAGTGTTACAGATTTTTTCTGACAGTGTTGAGTGAAACAGTTTTTTTGTATTGCCTTCGGGACTCCCTTGCGCATGGAAACCCCATATATGACTAGATGATGATGTCAGGACATTCTGGAAGGCGGAATAATTTCGACAGGCGTAATTTGGCCCCCGACCTTTCGTCAAGCGAGTTTTCGGCCCGCGACATTTAGGCAGTAAGAGAGAAGGGGGGGTACGTCATTTCGGCTCGCGACATTTCGGCAGTCAAATTTAAAATTTGATACTACTGTTTTGACACTGTTAAGCATTTCATCTACATGTATGCAAGGTTTGCTCTATATGTGTATATATGTATACTTCTGTACATAATAAATCACTCTCTTGTAAACATGAAAATTGCCAAAAATAGGTGAATCTCACTGATTGTCGAAAAGCTTCTGTTTCATGACCACGTGCACATGTGATGTACGTTTGGTATGATGAATGAAAGCTTATGTAGACTGAGTATTTTATATGTGAAGCTCAGTTCTGTAGTTCATTTTCCTCTCATGTAGTGTCTGTGCGTCCTTTGTGCGAGGGAACATGTGTAGGGTCGCGTGGGAGAAACCTCGCGAGCCAGTGTATCGATTGATGTGTTAACCCTATCTGGCCTGGGCTTTTTGGGACCTGTCCAGGCCTGGGGGGGGCCGAAATGGCTCCCCCCCCTAATTATTTTTCTTATCCCTTGAGCTAGGGGGCTAAAACTTACCACACTATACCCTTGGATCAAGCTCTACCAGAAAATGTAAAAAAATCCAAAATGGCCGCTTTGATGACGTCACAGTGACGTCATTTTCAAAAACGGCATTTTTTGATCGATTTTTCGGTCGGATTTTTCGAATTTTTTATTTATGCAATTTCTCCGCAAAAACTGCATGATAAATTAGTAAATATTAATGTGATATGAAATAAAATAGTTTTTGCCCACTTTTCATCGCGGAAAAGCAGAAATTTTGAAGAAATGTGACAAAAACATCACTTTTCTGGTACCCCACGTGGCCGCCATCTTGAATTTTCCCATGATCCTCTGCTCAGGGGGTTATGCAAATGGGCTCAAAAATGACCCCAATATGATAAACTATAAAGTCCCGGAGTTTCAGCACTCCATTTTTCGTCGTTCCGGAGATAGCGCAGAAAGTTTGATAGGGGGGGGGGCCCAGGCCAGGTAGGGTTAAGATCGATACACTGGCTTGGTTAGTTACCCATAGCGGTTCTGGATATAAATAGATCAAGGGGTTTCTTCAGAATCAAACCAATCAGTGAACGCGCTAAGCTAGCTGATTAGGCCAATCCGCTGCGAGGTATGAGATGTGACAGGTTTGAATGTCCACGTAAACCCTCTGCGAGGAACTAGGATTTACTTGGACTTGTGAAGATGTGGAGAAAGCGCTACATGGCATACTCTGTATGACCAGTGCCCATCGTACTACGATGGAGGACCCAGGTCAAACCAAACCATGGATGATATGGAAGCCGAAGGGACAGCACTAACTTTTATGAGAAGAGAACACGAGATTCAGTGACGATTATCTCATGAAATCCACGTAAAAGCGCCCGTCACCAAAAACCGCCCTTTTTCGCCCAAAAGTCACCCGACATTTTTTCGCAGACCAGATATTAGCATGCTGGGGTTTTTTTTCATTCGATTCCTATGATCTCCATGCAGGGACAGGCCAATAACAAAGAAGATGTGTTTTAAGCTAAGATTAATCTTCCCATAATTTATAAACCGGGAAAATTCAGAAAATTCGAAATTGTCAAGGAAGGAAAGTTGCATTTTAATGAAAAGTATACTATTTGAAAACAACTGTAGAAAAGATATGCTTTTGGCAGGAACTGTATATACAATGGAGGAAATAAGTGTTCAGAGTCTTAATTTTATAATTAGAAGTGATAAATCCATTCTAGGATTTATTTTTTTTTTGAGAGAGAGAGAAAATGTGTAATTAATAAGGCTCTTTTACGGAGAAGATTTAAAATGCGCACTCGTGATTCTGTCACGATTTTTTGTGATTCCGTCACGGACTAGATGTAACTCCTGTGATGACCCAGTCACTCTTTTCTCACGAGGAAAAAAATCTTAACATCCTTGGGTACTGTATGTTAGTAAGAGATGTCATATAAGAATAATCGGATCGAAACAGAGCAGCAGAATAATTAGACAAGCAACACTAGTCAAAATGGAGGACTTTAACCGTGATTCCGTCACGGACATTTCCAAAGATTATATAACGAAAAATCTGCAATCTTTCGGGGGATATTATACTTTATTTGAAACTTGACAGCAGTAGCTAGGCAATAAGAGATATAAAGTCTGCTTATAGAGAATACAATTTCAGTAACGAGCGCTTCAGACTTTTAAAGTACCTTCCAAACTGTGATTCCGTCACGCTGGAATTCATGATCTTGAGATTCAGTGAAGAATTGCTCGATATCTCGACTAAGTCCGGACTATAATCTGGAGTTTGCGACCGATTCTTGCTATCTCGACTGAATCTCACGTTCTTGTCGGATTGTCGCGTTCTCCATTTAAACTCGATCAATTCGCCACGTAATCAACGCATTGTCTCTCAAACCACGACCGAATATCGTGTTCCTGACCTTATATCGGCGGAGTGAGAAATTATTCGAGAACGTGAATGGTGGATGCGAGAACAGTACACAGGCGATACTCATTTAAACATTACTTCGGCGACTCCATTGTGTTGGCATGAACAGTTCACAGGCGAGATTCAAGTATGCATTACATTGACGACTCAGTGGTATAGCATGAACAGATCGCAAGCGATGTTCATTTATACATTACATTAAAGACTCCATGGTGTATACAGGCGATACTCATGTATCCCGGACATTGACGACTCCATGGTGTATACATGAACAGTTCACATATGATATTCATTTACACATTACATTGACGACACTATGGTGTATGCATGAACCATGCACAGGCGATACTCATGTATACTGTACATTGGCGACACCATGGTGTATGCATGAACAGTTCACGTGCAATACTCATTTATACATTACGTTGCCGACTCCGTGGTATATGCATGAACAGTTCCCAGGCGATACTCACTTATACATAACACTGGCGACTCTATGGTGTATGCATGAACAGTTCACAGGTGATATTCATTTATACATTACATTGAGGATTCCATGGTGTATGCATGAACAGTTTGCGGCGATACTCACTTATACATTACATTGACGACCCTATATGGTGTATGTGTAATCAGGTTACAGGCGACACTCATTTATACATTACATTAGCGACTCCATGGTGCATGCATGAACAGGTCACAGGCGATACTCATTTATACATTATATTGACGACTCCATGATGTATGCATGAACTGTTCATAGACGATAATTATTTATTATGAATGAATGAATGAATCTTTATTTAAACTCGAAAATTCCATAAGCCATTGCTCGTTTACACGAAAGTCGAGTATTATAACAATTAACCAAGATAATTAAAACAACAATACATATCAGATAGAAGAAGTTGAAGAATAAAATTGCAAATAGCGACAAATCTAATCAAAATAAGTGGATAGTAAAATAATTATTTAATAAATGTCCGGTTGAACATAAAAAAAAAACTGTTCATGAAGAACTTAAAACAGGCTTTCCTAAAACTATTCAGGTCGGGAGAATGTCTGATGGTAGTCGGAAGAGAGTTAATAGTATTGGCACCGTGGACACTAAATGAACGCTCTTAAAGCACTGTTCTTGAAAAGGGAACACAGAGAACGTTACATTAAATACTTCATGGTGAGTGCATGAAGAGTTCACAGGCGATACTCATTTGAACATTACATTGACGACTCCATGGTGTAATCATGAACATGTCACAGGCGAGACCCAATTATACATTACATTGACCACTCCATGATGTTTGCATGAACAGTTCTCAGTCGATACTCATGTATACATACATGGTTTAGCATGAACTCTCCACAGGCGATACTCAGTTACATATTACATCAACGACTCTGGAGTATGGGTGAACATCTCACAGTCGATACTCATTTATCCATTACATTGACCACCCCATGATGTTTGCATGAACAGTTCTCAGTCGATACTCATGTATACATACAGGTGATACTCATTTACGGACATTGGCGACTCCATGATGTATGCATGAATAGTTCACAAGCGATACTCATTTAGACATTTCATTGACGACTCTATGGTGTATTCACGAACAGTTCACAGGTGACACTGCATATGGCGTATACATATCTCGCCTAGTACCATTTGCTAGATCCTGTGTTAAATGTGACGATTTTAATCAACGTCACAAAACATTGTTGCAGAAACTTATAAAACAGGGATATTCCACCAAGCGCCTCCACTCAAAGTTTCTCAAATTTGGCGATACATATCGCATGCTGATAGCAAAATACGAACGTAGCGTGCAAGATCTATGGAGTTACGTTTCGTAACTTGTGTCTAATTCCGCTTAACCCGGGGCTAGGGGCCGTATGAGCCCATGTACTTCAAGATCCTCATGGTGCTCATATGAACAGCCACAATCAAAGCGTGACTGAGATACATCATTCTCTAGATAATGACTTTACAACGGATTTTATATTTTTGGAGCATCATGATGTCTTGTCGGCATCATTGAAAACTGTTGACCGCTTCTCTCTTGCAGGAAACTAGCCTATGTTTATGTATACTATGATTGTCTTTTTGAATTTGGTGCTAATACTGTTATATGGATATGGAATAGGTCTTTGTTGGACGACGGCTGAATTATGAATGACGGACTAGACGCTGGTACTCATTTAAATATTACATTTACGACGCCATGATGCATGCATGAACAGTTCACAGGCTATGCTCATCTATACATTATATTGACGACTCCATGATGTATGCATGAACAGTTCTCAGGCGATACTTATGAATACAGTACATTGACGACTCCATGGTGTATGTACGAACAGTTCACAGGTGATACTCATTTATGTATGCATGCACAGTTCTCAGGCGATACTTTTGTATACCTTACCTTGACGAATCCATGATATATGCACGAACATTCCACAGATGATACACATTTAGACATTACATTGACGAATCCATGATGTATGCATGAATAGTTCACAGGCGATACTCATTTATGTATTATATTGGCGGCTCCATGATGTATGCACGGACAGTTTACAGATGATACTCATTTATGCATTATATTGACGATTCCATGGTGTATGCACGAACAGTTCCCAGGCGATACTTATAAGTACATCCATCCATCCATCCATCCATCCATCTGTACATTAAATTGACGACGCCATCGTGTATACATGACAAACTCACAGGTGATACTCATTTATACATTACATTGGCGACTTCATGGTATATGCATGAACAGCTCACAAGTCATATTCAATTATACATGACATTGATGACCCCATGGTGTTTGCCTAAACAGTTTACATGCGATACTGATACAGTGTATGTGCCGCTAGGCGGATCATATCTGTAACCCGATACATCAAATTAGAGCTTGCTCTTCCGGCTGTGCCAGTACAGGGATCTCGTGTTGGCAATTAAATTGATGTCGTGTTACACGAGGGAGGAGACAGGATAATTGAATTGTATTATGATATAACCACCAGTCATTTATTTGTCATGGATATACATTGCATTGTTGGACAGAAGTGGGACAAAACGTCAGGTTTCAGGGACAGTTTTCTCACAGTTTTGATATGTTTGATATATGGGGGAACAGGGTTGGACTAGTTACACAGTCAGAAAACTGGTGATCACCTTTTTATGGTTATGGATGATGGCTGATCATCACCTATGATATAAAAATGGAGATTGGCTCAGTTTATCATCATTTGAAAGTGATGAGGCCAGTTTAGAGATGTTGTGCACCGACTGTATAAATTTATGGTCGTGATCATTCTAGGGTGTTAGCCTAAAGGTTTCCAAAAATGTGATGACCATCACCATTTAAAGGTGATCATGGAATAAGGTGATAACTGTAACTCGTTCTCTTTTTTGGTGATGCTGTCCTCGCCTTTTGTTGGAGATATCTAACATCTTATTTCTGACTGTGTATACCAGAAATTAAGCGAATATACTTTATCTGTGTATCCCGCTTCGAAGATAGGAGTAATGCGGTTATATTATTACACAATTTGGCGTGATATGGTTAGAAATATGTACTTTCTATTGGATTAGGCTAAGAAAACAAATAAAGTGACCCAGACTGCCAGCTTGTCTGAGGTGTGAAATCAGCGGTATTCTATGATATCGGGACTTCGCCATTAGCGTTTATGCGAGATTAATTTCATAATTTGAATAGAGTTTTCTCCTCTGGACATCAGCAAAAGATTTTCTTTGCTTCAGTTCTTGACACATTGAATTAAATAATAACAAAGGAACATCGCTTAATCCGAAAAGGGATGCCTTTTGACGGTTATCTCTTTCATTTTGGTGGATGTGGTAATCAACTTTAAAACAATTGATTACCATTGGCCATCGGCATTTGAATGGTCAAAGCGCCGCCTAGCGATCTAGAGGCGCAATTGTGCCGTCATAAAAGGAAAGAATGTCTAGTAGGAATGAATGTCCGGTTCCTATTGTTTAACCCAGCTCAGACGTTTTTCCCCTAAAGGGAAATATATGAAAAGGGACATTGTTTCCCGGGACTTTCTTGCCTTTCACATCGCTCTGGATCAGTGACTGTACACTCTTCAAACGCTATAGGTTTAACATCTAAAGTGTTGGAGGAGGGGAAGCACTTAGAAAATGTTGTATTCACCACTTTTAAGTGTTGGATACAACAGCTTAAAATGTTGCATTTAACACTTATATCTGATAAATACAACACTTTCTAAATGCTTTCCCTCCTACAACACTTTAAATGTTAAATCTAACATTAGCGTTTTAAGAGTGTATAATCAGAGATTTAGGGACGTATGACCGAAGCTGGTTTAACGGGCGTTTATAATTGATTATATAAACCAAGTGCATATTATGAGAAATTCTCTCCGTTCAGTGATAAGCAAGGTGAATCGTCTGGAAAATGGATGCGCAGTGTTCACAATAAATGATGACATTCTAGTTGGATACATACTATTGCTAGACTAAACTTTGATTTCGATCAACAAAATATTTTGAAAGTAAACTCCATGATTCAAGCACTATAGTGAGAGAAGATTCATGTTTATGAACGCGCCTCAATATACCTGAATGTGCTTTTCGTTTTTCATCAGTTTTCTCCAGATTCAGTTGCAACAATAACAGGGCGTACCGTATGGATTTCTCGACCAATGTAACACCATTTAATAAGACGCATTCTTGCATAGTCGCAACTTGTGAATACACTGTGGTACCAAGTAACGAAAAGCCTCCAACACAACGCCCGAAATCAACACGGGATAA